>CM070559.1:14697070-14889570 GCA_036346405.1 Phyllostachys edulis | reverse complement strand
GACCTCCCCGTGTCCAATTGAACCTCCCTTGATTTCATCTTGACTGTTAGGATCTCTTTTGAGTTCATCCTGACCGTCAGGACCTCCCTTGATTTCATCTTGACCGTCAGGATCTCCTTTGAGTTCATCCTGACCGTCAGGACCTCCTTTGATTTCATCTTGCCCGTCAGGATCTCCTTTGAGTTCATCCTGACCGTCAGGACCTCCTTTGATTTCATCTTGGCTGTCAGGATCTCCTTTGAGTTCATCCTGACTGTCAGGACCTCCCTTGATTTCATCTTGACCGTTAGGATCTCCTTTGAGTTCATCCTGACCGTCAGGACGTCCCTTGATCTCATCCTAACCGTCAAGACCTCCCCTTGTTCCATCTTAACCGTTGAGACCTCCTTTTCATTTGATCCCTCTTTTCCTTCACGTGGTCTGATCCAGCGCCCGCGCCTTTCCCCTCTCGAGGAGCGTCCAATTGAGTTTGGACGGTCCAATTGAGAAGAAGCGTTCGGACGGTCTGAACGTTCCCTAGCATTGCGAAGCATCCGATTGAGCTTGGGCGGTCCGATGGAGATAAACGTTCGAGCGGTCCGAATGTTCCTATCGCCTTGGTCCACCCGATCAAAATCGGAAGGCTCTGCTTCGTCGCGCCTTTTTCCTCGTCTTTTGGACCTCCTCCTCCTCTTGACCCTTTGGTCTTTTTGCAAAGAGCACCCTTTGGTCAAGGCCACCCCTTGTGGTCACGACCTCTGGTCTTTTTGCAAAGACCATGTAACACCCTGATTTTCAGAGCCTTTTGAATTTTTAAAATAAAAAGAACCATTTTGTTTTGATGAGAATTCAAAGCTTAACTTGAGAGTTTCAGAATGGATTTTAATTGATTAAATCAAACTTCAACTAAAACTCGCACTTGGTTATTTGGGTTGTTGGAGCTTTGGTGATCTCTCCCTTTCTTTGCTTGATTTGTTCCTCGTCGGTCTAGACCTCCCCAGGCCTAAACCTCCCTTATGTTCATTTAAACTCAACCTCTATTCTGTTGGAACCTCTCTAGGTCCCTTTGGACTTTCCCCTTGCTTTGATCTCTGTAATTTTGTCCCTCTGGAAATTCCTTACCGCATCAGCGCAGTATTACCACCATGCGGTACTACCGCCATTGAACTCACTGTCATACCGCTCTAGGGTAAAACTGAGCTTCCGAAAACATGCATTCTGGAAATTCCATACCGCTTTGTAACAGCCGGTGCTACCGGAGTGCGGTAGTACCGCTTCTCAACTCGCGGTATTACCGTTTCTCAGGACCTCTTGAAACTCATGATTGGACCTCCCCGTGTCCTTCAGGACCTTCCTATGTCCTCTAGGACCCCCCTCCTTATCTATTTGGATCTCCCTGTGTCCTTCAGGACCTCCCTATGTCCTCTAGGACCTCCTCTTTGTCTATTTGGACCCCCTCGTGTCCGTTCGAGCCTTCCGCTTAATCCAGACCCTTATCGCTTGTGTACCGTTTGATGTGCATTGGACGGTTTGATATTGTTGAGAAGTTTGGATGGTCCAAATGGTCCAATCACTTTGGCCCGTTCGATTGAAATCCAATGGCTCCTGCTTCTTATCTCGCTATCGCTGACCTCCCCTTTGTTAGATCTGACTGTTAAGACCTCCCCTTTGGAGATCTTAACCGTCCAGACCCCCCCTTCGTTAGATCTGACCGCTAAGACCTCCCCCTGGAGATCTTAACCGTCCAGACCTCCCCTTTGTTAGATCTGACCGCTAAGACCTCCCCTCTGGAGATCTTAACCGTCCAGATCTCCCCTTGAGAGATCTGACTGTCAGGACCTCCCCGTTGTTGTGTCTTTCGGACCTCCTGTCCGTAGGACCTCCCTTTGAGCTTTGACTGGTCCCATTTGTCAGTCACACCCATTTTCTTTATCCTTTGACTATGTTCTTTGTACATGGGAGTCTCCCCACATTTAATGCATATTGTATCGCATTAAATGCTATCACTTTTTGCAGCACCCATGTCATACTTTTGTCACATCCTTTGCCTGCTTTCATTGTCCTTTTCACCAACTCTTGAACACCTATACCCTTGGAAATCTCAATGGCTCCAGCTATATAAGCTTGGGCAGCCCTTCATCCTTACCTTTTTCCCCATTTCCACTATCCAGCTCAACCGAGTAGTTCGTGGACCTCCTCTCCTTAGGTTTGGACCTCCTCCAGCAAGCTCTTGGACCTCCCTCCTTAGCTTCGAACCTCCTCCAGCAAGCTCCTTGGACCTTCCCCTGATCACCTAGCCTCTTTGTTGGTTTTATTTCAGTGTCTTATTAGAGTTTCCTTGGATCTTACTTGAGCTCTATTTGAGTTGTTTTGTTTTCCACCATGTAGATTGCGAAGGCAGTGAAGAACAAGAGTTCCTTGAGGAAGAACAAGACACCCAGGCCTTTGATCAAGGCAAATTACACCCTTGACCATGTTGTACCCAGTATTTCAACATATTTATGTTCCATTTTAAACAATAATGCATGCTTACTTTACTTAGATATTTTAATGCCTGTCTTTAAATTCATAGCTATGCCTAATTTCCATTGTATGGCCACTATCGACATTGAACCAAATCCATTGTCACCCTAGGTAAAATCTGGTTTTTGCAATAGTGAGAACTAGAGGCATTTGAAAAATGTATGCTTAGTCTTGCTAGACCAAAATCTTGATTTGGGAAGTGTTTCTACCAAAAGACCAAAGTATCCTGTGTTTTAAAGCCATGACATTGGGTTGTCATGGATGTTTGGACAAATGGTTTTGGAAAAACAGAAATGGAAAATGGATTTGGTCTTGGGCGAATTGGTTGGCTTGGCTGGTGCAATGTTTATGCACGGACTCAATCCTGGGTAGGGATGAGGTCCAGGGGTATGTGGTGGTCGCCCAAGCCAGTTAAGGACCGGTCTGCGAGCCGCATCTTGCTAGCCACCATCGTGCAACCACTTGTCCTGTGTGGGCGGGACTTGGCCGACTAATTTGCAAAGCTCCATCGCGGTTGATCCTGTTGGTGTGGTGGGTAGTCATGTTACGACCTTCGTAGTCCCACTTGGCGCAAGAGGGGGCCTGAACCCTGCGGATGGGTAATCCAAAGGGGGTGAAACCTTAGCGAGGGTGGACTGCGGTGGAGTGATGCATTGTAAAGGCTTTGTCATGTGCTCTAGACCTCTCACCAAAGGAAGTGTGAGGTGGTGTTGACGAATGTCAAACAAACTAGAGAAGTCATGTCAAGTGGGTAAAGCTGTACACCTTTGCAGAGTGTAAAACTATTCGAATAGCCGTGTCCACGGTTATGGACATGCTAGCAAAGCCACTCAAAGTTAGCTCTTGGTTTTGGTTTCCAAAGGACTTATGAAATTGGTTTTGGATTTCTATCCAATTGGTTTGTGGGCGGGGAGCCTTGTGACAGGAGGATATCCTTCACACTTTGTGATGAATGTTATCCAACTGAAAAATTGATCTTTGCAAATGAATTTTAATTACTGTTATATGCTTTGGAACTTACTACTTGTAATTGGAAACAAACTTGGCTTTACACAAACTAACCATATTATGCCTTCCCTTGAGATATCCATTTATGCATGTCATTCTGTTATTTGATGGGTGTAACTTGTGAGCACGATTATTGTGCTCATTCTTGCTTGATTGATGAATTGAGCAGGAGAAGACTTCTTTGATGATGAAGACCAGATCAATTAGGTCGCGCTCTCCAGCCAATTACCTGTGGTGTATTGGATGGATTTTACCTTCTATTTCCGTTGTGTATTTTGCTTGGTTGCTTGAGTTTGTAAGCAACCCCTTTGTAATCAACTCTTTATTGTTAATAAAGCCTTTTGTGGATGTATGCTATCACTTGATTTTGCTGTGAGAACTAGCCATTAATCCTTGGGACTAGTTTGGATCACAGTGGACTTGAGGCCTATCCCAAGCCCCACAACCTCCTCGGGTTGGTCCCTCAAGGACCTCCCTCGGGTTAGAGTGTGGTGTTTGGAGAGGTCTGAGGTCCCCAAACTTCCTCGGGTCAGGACCTCAGTTTCCCTCGAGCGGTCCCACTGGGACCCTCGGCGGAACTCTGGGACCCTTGGCCCCACGGGCCCTAAGCAGACTACTCTAGGACCTCTTGGGAGGTCCTGATAGACTTCCAGGAGATCCGGGAGGTCCTCACGGGTGGCCTCGAGTAGGGACGCGGTCTAAGCGGTCCTACTGAGAGGTCCTACGGGATGTCTTGAGAGGTCCTGGTGGACTTTCCAGGAGGTCTTGGAGGACCTATCGGGTTAGCCCCTGGCCGGGTCACCACAGACCACCCTCTGATCTTTTTGTAAAGACCACCCTCTGTGGGTCTTTTTGCAAAGACCACTCCCTTTTCTGGTCACAACCACCTCTGTAGTCATGACCTCCCTTGTTGGTCTTTTTGCAAAGACCACCCTTGCGGTCAAGACCACCTTTGCTGGTCACAACCTCCCCCTTGGTCATGACCACCCTATTGGTTTGACCACCTCACCCGTGTGTTTGACTGGTCCCACCTGTTAGCTCTGCTCGCCTCCTCCTTCCTTCCGCCATAGCCTTGCGCAGTAAATGCTGTCACTTCTGTGGTACCTCGTTTTCCCCTTTCTGTCTTTTCCTTTACCTGCCCCATCTTTTCCTTATTTTTCTGGCCATGCCTTGTCTTGTCCTTCACCTGCCTTTGACTTGTGTGTCCCTGAGTCTCTCAGTGGCTCTCTCTTTTTCTTCTTTGGCTATAAATAGCCTGAGCAACCCTCCTTTCTTCACCTTTGGCCGCGCTCAGCTCTCTAGCTCTCGCCCAGCTTTCTCCGTACTTAAAGCTTTGCCAAGAAGTTCGTTGAAGCTGCGCTGACGCCTCCTCGCCGCCGAGAAGTTGCTGGAGCTCGCGCCACCACCTCACTATCGAAGGAGTTTGCCGGAGCGCCCGCGCCACCTCCAACCGTCGCCGCTGAGCCATCGACCTCCCCCCCTCTTCTATCTCCCTCTCGGCCTTGATGAGTGTCTCCGTGCCTTGTTCTTTTCCTTGGTTTCATACGACCACGTTAAGTGGTCGTTTCCTTTCTAAATTCCTTGTACGACCACCTTGCGTAGTCGTAGCCTTTGCTGGACCTCCTCCTTTAGATCTCCTAAGGGCCTCCCTTTGCAAAGACGACCGTCTTGGTTTCTTTGCAAAGACGACCCTCTTGGTCTTTTGCAAAGAGGATCTCCTCAGAGACCTCCTCCCGAGCTCTGTGAAGGAGTAGATCCTTAAGCTTTCGAGTAAGGCAAGTTACACTCTTGATCATATTGAACCCAGTATTTCAAGTTATCTATGTTCCGTTTTAAATTATTACTGCATGCTTATTTCAATTCAGGTATTTCAATCCCTGTTTTAACTTTGTAGTTACTCCTAATTCCTTTATACAACCAATCTTGATTATTGATTTGATCACCCCTTGTTACCATAGTAAAAGCTAGTTGGTACACTAGTATGAACTAGCATGTATTGCAAAACTTGATGCTTAGTCATGCTTAGACCAAAATCTTGATTTGGGAGTTTTACTGCCAAAAGACCAATGTCATCAAAAGGGTGTCTACCATGGCATTGGGTTGTCATGGAGGTTTGCAAATGTGTTTGAAAAGCAAGCAAAAGGAAAATGGATTTGGACTTGGGCGGCACTAGTTGTTTAGTTGGTGCATGTTAATGCACGGGGATCGTGTCATCCGATTGCCCAGGGTTGAGGTAGTCGTCCAAGTCAATTAAGGACTGGTCTTTGAGCGTTCCTTTGCTGGCCACACCGTGCAACCACATGTCCTGTGTGGGCGGGACCTGGCTGACTAATTTGCAAAGTTTCATCGCGGTCGATCCTGTTGATGCGGTGGGTAGTCGTGTTATGACCTGTTAGTCCCGCCTGGCGCAAGAGGGGGCCCTTGATCTTTGCGGGTTTCTATTCGCAGGGTGGGGCGAAACCTTAGCGAGGGTGGACTAAGGTGGAATGATGCATTGTAAAGGCCTTGTCACGAGCTCTAAACCTCTCACCTACGGAAGTGAGTGGTGGTATCGACAGATGCCAAACAAACTAGAGAAATCGTATCGTGTGGGTAAAGCTTTACACCTCTGCAGAGCGTAAAACTATTCGAATAGCCATGTCCGCGGTCATGGACATGCTAGCAAAGCCACTCAAAGTTAGATGTTGGTTTTGTTTTCAAAAGGACTTTGTTAAACTGTTTTGGATCTCTATCCAATTGGGTTTCGGCTGGGAGCCTTGTGACAGAAGGGTATCCTTCACCACTTATTGATGAATGTTATCCAAACTGTAAAACTGGTTTTGGAAAAATGAATTTTAGTTATTGTATAACTGCATTGGAACTTAGTATTTGTATTTAAAAGAAACTTGGCATAACCATATTAAGCCTTCCTTTGAGATATCCACGTATGTATGTCATTCTGTTATTTGACGGGTGTAACTTGCGAGCACGGTTGTTGTGCTCACTCTTGCTTGATAATGTTTTTGAGCAGGAGAAGAAAGCTTTGAGGAGGTCTACGCGGCGGACCAAGAGGTCCCGGTCGACTAGGATGCGCCCTCCAGCCGATTGGCTGTGGTGAATCGGGTGGTCTGCTGTTTTATCTTCCGCTGTATTTATTTTGTTGGCTCTTAAGCCTCCCCTTTGTAATCAACTCTGTTGTTAATAAAGTTTGTGTTTGATGTTTGTTACCACTGTTGTATGCTGTGCGAGCCAGCCACTGATCCTTGGGACTAGTTCGGTTTGCACAGAGGATTTGGAGTCATTCCAAGTCTCACGACCTCCTCGGGTTTGGTCTCTCGACCACCCCTTGGACGGGTTGTGGCACTTGGGGTCACCCCGTGTCCCACGCCCACCTCCGAACCTCCAGGTGGTTTTGAAGGACCTCCCGGTTGGTCTTGGGGGTCTCTGGGTGGTCCTAAGGGACATCCCAGGTCCAGTTGTCACTGGGACCTCCTGGGTCCGGTTGCGACCAGACTTGGAGACCTCCTGGTTCGACCGTGATAGGACCTCCTGTCTCCTGTTGCGGCTAGGTCTGGAGACCTCCCGGTCGGGGTGTTACAGAGCTGTTCGCCGTCTCCAGGTCCAACGGTGTGCGACGACGGGTCAACAACCTCTGTGGGGTTTGGTGCCGACAGTATGCACAACGGGAGTGGCAATTGCTGAGATGGAGTTTCGAAAATGTTTTGTTATGATTGGTGCTAGCTGCACTAGTTATATCGTGTGGGTAAAGTATACAACCTCTGCAGAATGTTAATCAATCTATTCGAATAGCCGCATCCGCGGTCATGAACATGCTCGGAGATTTCACACGAGGGGTAGATTTTTGTAAAACAATTGGGAGGGACAGCTGTGTGAATTAACTCATATGGCTTTGTAAAAGAAATTGATTAGGCTATATGACCTTTGTGAAATACTTGTTAAATTATTATTGTTATTTATTTTAAATTATGTTTTCAATCTATTATTCGTATTCAAATGCAAGTTTTGCTTTCACAAAATAACCATAGAAGCAATTTCCTTTGAAATAAGACATTATCTATAATTGCATTCTATAATATAACTTGCTGGGTACTCGGAGTATTCATTTTTGCTGCAATTATGATTCAGCTCAAGTGGAGGAGTCTTCATCTTGTTTTGAGGAGTTTCACAAGGAGCATGATCGCTCCCACTCGGTTGTCTGTGGCAAGTCGATGGGTTTTCACTGGAGTTACTTTCGTTCCGCTGTCGTTTCTTTACTTAGTGCCCAGCTCTGCGTAGCTTAATAAGTGTAAACTCAACCATGCATAAGGTCACAATCTTGATTTATTATTCAATTTAATCGTTTATTCTTATATTCGCTATGTGTGGAATGATATTCATCTATATTGACATTGTGTGTACTAGCATGATGCTGGACTAGTGCAGTATACATAAAAGATCCAGATTTGCATATGAAATATGACCAAAATTTCCCCTTCTCTTCTTCCTTCTAATCTCACGAAGGGGCAACTTGGTCATATTTCATATTTTTCTCTCCTCAACTAATAGAAGCAAAATAAACTTTCTACCCACCATCTCTCTCCTGTCTCAGTTAAATATATTATTTTAATGGTTGAATTGTCTATGATAAATAGCCACAATTTTACAGTTTATTTGGACAAAGACATAAAAACCTAATGTCCTAGAGTAAATACCATAAAAGTTCAGTTCATTGTACCTTGTATGCGTTTCTTGGTTTGCATGGTGACTTGTATGTAGTTCTATCTGGTGGCCTGGCGTACCACCTACTGTTACTAGCCTGGCAATTGGTACGAGAGAAAAGGGTTGGTCATAGAATTGTGCTTCGGGCGTGGCAGGCGACTGCCACGGGATGCAGAAGACCACGGCGGTGAGGTCACGATGCTGAGGCAGGAAGCGCATGGGAGCAGGTAAGCAGGCGTGCCGCGGCTCAGCGGCCAGTGAGCCCGAGCCCGTGGGCAGCTTGCTCGCTGGACGTTTTGTGAGGAATTCTGGACACTATTACTCTTCTAGACTATCGTAATTTTAAATCTAACTTTCTTACATCTAAAATTCTATTTTTAGTCTTACGGACCCACTGGCTCTTGTTGCCATACACAAGAACAACAAGCTCTTCTTGTCTGTCCCCATGACGATAAGTCTTCTTGATCCCTAGAAGGTAGCATGTCGAACCTTATGTGACTTTGTCCAAAAATCCATTTAAATATATTTTTTACAGGAATTTCTAAATATAGTAAATGAGCTCAAAAAATTATGAAATTTTTTGTAGAGCCTCCTGGCACAGTTTGCTTGATTGTGTAATTTTTTCAAAATTTTATTAGTTACAATTTTTTCTCTAAAATTCATTTAAATATACTGTTTGTAGGAATTTTCTAATATAGAAAATGAGGTCTAAACATTATGAATTTTTTTCCCACGCTCCTTATACAGTGTAATTGATTGTGTAATTTTTTCATAATTTTATATGTTACGAAATTGTCTCGACAAATTAAGGGTTTAAGTTTTGAAAATTAGGACGAAAGGTTTCGGAAATTAGGGTTTCATGATTTTATGTGACTTGGAATGTGGGAAGTTTAGTACCACATGACTACTCTAGGTAAGAGACACTTCCTCCTCACATCTCGCCGCATAATTCTTCTTGTCCCCCCCCCTTGCATGATGCTCGCTTTTATGGCAATTGTTTGATTGAGTAATGAGGTTGATGGTATCAGTAGGTGGTATGGGTGATTTCGTTGGTGTTTCCAATTCCACCATAGAAATAGGTTTGTGCAGCATGCTTTATAATTCCCGAGCGGTTACAGCAAAGGGTGTAGGGTGAGCAACTGCCAAGTGACCATTGGGTACATTATTATCATCAGCAATGTCAAACGACCATTCATCATCTCCAGGTTTATCAGGATTGACTGTTCCATTTTCATTGTTCTCTCCCATGTTAACCAAACTGTGCTCATTAGCTTCCTTCTTAAATGCATTGTACTGCAAATGATCATTCTCCCTTGGATTGTTGTTTCCAGTTTGTAGTGGTTCTTCAGCAGCAGCGTTGACTAGCACACGGTATGGGCATGCACCTTGTCCCTACAAAATGAACAAATATGAATGATCATTTGTAGTACAATGCATTTAAGAAGGAAGCTAATGAGCACAATTTGGTTAACATGGGAGAGAACAATGAAAATAGAACAGTCAATCCTGATCAACCAGGAGGTGATGAATGGCCGTTTGACATTGCTGACGATAATATTGTACCCAATGGTCACTTGGCACTTGCTCACCCTACACCCTTTGCTGTAGTCGCTCGGGAATTACCAAGTATGTTGCACAAACCTATTTCTATGGTGGAATTAGAAACACCAACGAAATCATCCATACCACCTACTGGTACCATTAGCATCATTACTCAAGCAAACAATTGCCATAAAAGCGAGCACTGCAGGCAAGGGGGACAAAGAAGAATGGGGCGCAGAGACAAAGTGAGGAGGAGTGTCTCTTACCTAGAGTAGTCATGTGGTACTAAACTTCCCACTTCCAAGTCACATGAAATCATGAAACCCTAATTTTCGAAACCTTTCGTCCTAATTTTCGAGACCTAAACCCTTAATTTGTCGAGACAATTTCGTAACATATAAAATTATGAAAAAATTGCACAATCAATTACACTGTATAAGGAGCGTGGGAAAAAATTCATAATTTTTAGACCTCATTTTCTATATTAGAAAATTCCTACAAACAGTATACTTAAATGAATTTTAGAGAAAAAATCGTAACTGATAAAATTTTGAAAAAATTACACAATCAAGCAAACTATACCAGGAGGCTCTACAAAAAATTTCATAATTTTTTGAGCTCATTTACTATATTTAGAAATTCCTGCAAAAATATATTTAAATGGATTTTTGGGCAAAGTCTGCATAAAGGCTCCAACATGTCAGCTTTCTGGGATGGCACCACTTGTCAGCTGTGGTACAAGAGGCAAAGATGCGCGATCCTACGGTCAAGTAGCGCAGTTGGTGGGTCCAAGGGGCTAAAAATAGAATTTTGAATGTAAGGAGGCTAGATTTGGAATTATGATAGTCTAGGGGGCTAATAGTATCCAAAGCTCTTTTGTGAGAGGTGGTAGAGCTCCTAGAGGGAGATGAACAGCCGGATCTAATCTGGTTTTAGAGAGAAGATAGAGAGAGAGAAGATATAAGAAAGAACGAGGTGGTTACAGAAACAGGTGACGCCATTTAGTTTTGCTGAGTCATTGCCACATTGTGGCCAAGTCCTTCGCTAAAATGGCAAAACCGTCTCCACAATCATCTTAGGGTTATATGCTCTAGTTTTGAATATTTTGGGAGATATTTAGACAGTTTTGTAGTTCAAGAGTAGAGTTGATGCACTACTAAAGTTCAGAGTCAGATAGACTTTTTCTATTTCCAAAAAAGGAGTACAAATCACTGAAATCAGTCACAACTAGCATGTTTGGTTCCTTGCTCATCCTTGCCTACGCTTGCTTGACAAGGTTAGTGGGAAGAAATGTTTGGTTGCTTGCCTAGCCATACTTTTTGGACAAGGTGAGCAAGGATCTCCTTGTTTTTTATGGAGAGCCCGCAAGCATCTGCCTTGCCCACTAGCATGGCTAGCGAAAGGAACCAAACTTGCCCAAATTAATAATTCAGGGCTGAGAATGAAATGTGTTGGGTTTTTTAAGGACAAAATTCATAATATACCACTTAATAACTACATGATTTATAACTTACCACTCATTGTAAGGTAGACATGTAGGCTCAAGACTCATATATCAATAAGACATCGATGATATGTTATGAATATCCGAAGTTATTAAATGACATATAGCGAATTGCCACTTTTTTAAGCAGCTACCGGGCTTAGCTCTAGATTTCATTAAAGAAATGTTGATCACATGTCCCAGATAGTTTTCTAAAAGGACCCTATAAAATTAGAAAATTATACGCTGTCTTGCTAGCAAAGCAAAACACGTGACGTAAAGACTCGCTGACACATCGCGAGTGGCCCTTGCCATGCACTAGTAATGGCATTACTAGTGGACAGTGGTGGTCAGTGTAGATATAGCAAATGAGCTCCAACAATTATGAATTTTTTTTTGTGTGCAGCCTCCTGACACAGTGTACTTGCTTGTGTAGTTTTTTTTTTCCAAATTTTATCTATTCTGAATTTTTCTCGAAAATTAATTTAAGTATATTGTTTGTAGGAATTTTTAATATACAAAATGAGGTTCAAACATTATGATTTTTTTAAAAGGCTCCTTACACAGTGGACTTGATTGTGTAATGTTTTTAAGAATTTCATATATTCTAAAAATATCTAAAAAATTAAGGATTTATGTCTCAAAAATTAGGGTTTTTAGTTTCAAAAATTAAGGCTTCATGATTTCATGTGATTTGGAATGTGTAAAGTTTAGTACCACATGGACCACTACTTGTAGCAGTAGGATTGCTATAGCAGTAGTGGAAGAATTTGAACTCCCATAGTAGTACTAATCATACTACTATTATTTAGATTTTGGGTACTATACTATTTTCTTTCACTCCGAGTGGTAGTAATCATACTACTATTATTTAGATTTTGGTAGTGAATAATGTGGCCCTTGTCTTTAGTTCTTCACTAGTAAGATTGCTATAGCAGTAGTGTATAATTTGAACTCCCAATGTCTTTACCAAACATTCTGGCCTGTTTTAAATCTATACTACAGCAACACCGCAAGATGCAACAGGACAAGCACTAGAGGGTGGGAACATGGATGCCACTATCTTCATGCTCGATTCTATTATCTATGGTACGCCTTGTAAAACAGTTAGTAATATTAGTCGTGTACTATTACAACGATGTTAAAAGAAGTTTTGTGCTTGCTCCGAGGGGTTAGAAACTTTGACAATTAAGGTTTACTAGGAGTTAAGTTGGCCTCATACGGGCTCAATTGGAGTAATATTACTACTATTACTATTTATCGTTTCATGTGGTACTAAACTTCCCACATTCCAAATCACATGAAATCATGCCGTCATTTTATGTGGTATTAAACTTCCCACATTCCAAATCACATGAAATCATGCCGTCATTTGTTAGGAAGGAAAACAAATGGTTCACTAAGGGTTCGCAGCATGGCAAAAACACTCTGTCATGTCGCTGTCCCAAGAAGCTTTCATGCATCATTTTACTCATTAGCTCAAAGGCACGAACAAAGTTACCCCCTTTTACGCTGCCCATCAATCAGCATAGGACCTAAATAAAATGATTCACTAGGCCATTTGCATCCCATCCGGGAATTCCTAGAGTAGTCACAGCGCCGAGAATTCCAGAGGCATTGTCGAGGCGCAACACTGCGAGCAAGGGGGAACATCAGCGATGGGGCGACAGACGTGTTGGCCTAAACCCTTAATGAGTGTCTCTTACCTAGTTCATGTGGTACTAAACTTCACACATTCCAAGTCACATGAAATCATGAAGCCCTAATTTCCGAAACCTAAAACCCTAATTTTCGAGACCTAAACCCTTAATTTTCGAGATATTTTTGGAACATATGAAATTCCTAAAAAAACATCACACAATCAAGTCTACTGTGTAAGGAGCCTTTAAAAAAAATCATAATGTTTGGACCTCATTTTCTATATTAAAAAATTCCTACAAATAATATACTTCAATTAATTTTCGAGAAAAAAAATCATAATGGATAAAATTTTGAAAAAATTACACAAGGAAGTACACTGTGTTAGGAGGTTGCAAAAAAAAAATCATAATTTTTTGGAGCACATTTGCTATATTTAACAACTCATACAAAAAAGTATAATTAAATGATTTTTTCAAAAAAAAAAATGCTACAATGTGCTGCCCCACCAGGCCGTGCGGCAAGTGCTTTTTTTTAATTAAAAAAACCCTCACCACATGGCGGCCGTGCAGCAACACCACCGCATGGTAGCCGTGTGGTAGTGGGCAACGTGGCGGCTGGGAGGCCCTGCCGCACGGCCCCTGTGTGGTAGGGGGCTATTTTTGTAAATATGTTTTGGCGACTGCCATTTCTGCAAATACAAGGGGAAAAGTCGCCATTTCGGCTAAAAATTCCGCTAGGGCCTCAAGTATGCATATTTTTTATGCCTCACCGACGATCCCTCCATCCGTTCTATGAGGCATAGGCGCATTGTAACATCCAATTTTCTGAGTTTCAAAATATTTTTGAGTAGTTTAGTTTCTTGGAAAATTTCACCAAATTTTATTTGAATTTAACAAAGCTTAAATGAGACTTTTAAAGCCAAAACAATTTAATGTAACTAATTTGAACATCAATTAAATCCAAAAATATTTTATTTGACTTCTTTGTGCTTGGAAATATTTTGTAGATTTTTCTGGAAGTTTTCCGAGCTCATTTGCTATTTTTAATTTGCCATTTGGATTTTCTGGTATTTCTAAAATAGAAAAGATATTTAAAAATATCAAGAAATTATTTGGGCTGAATCTCTATTCCCGGTCCAACCCTATTCTCTCAGCCCAGCCCAACCGATGGCCCATTCCGTGTGTAGCCTGCATCTCTCTCTCACCCATGCCTGGACCCACCCATCAGTCGCACATGTGTCGTTTCTGACTAAAACCCACCCGAGCCAACGCCACTGACAAGTAGGCCCCATCATGTTACTGTTAATCATCTCCGACTCGGGCACGAGCTGGACTCCGCCGCCACCCCGGTTTCTTGGCGTTCACGCCAGGAACTCTTTCGGCCGCCGCACTATGAAGGGGGCGGTAGCCCTTGACCTCCGCATCCCAATCATAGCCGCCGCTGCTCAGGTCCCAAACCCTAGCCGCCGGAATCACCTCAGGAAGAAAAGTCACCACCGAAACCTTCGTCGCCATGTTCCACCACTGTCGGTGAGCCCTAGGTCTCCTCGATAGCACCGTTAGGGTTGCCATAGCCTGATCTACACCATAGTCCTCTCAACATCGCCGGAGTATCGCTCTAGCCCGTCGTGCCCTTGCCCTAGCCCTAGCCGCCACTTTGACCTTGCCACCGTCCACCTCCGACTGCCATATGTACCCCATTGAGTTCACCGTCGCACCAGCTACCCAACGCTCACCACCGCTTGCGCCGCCGTGGTCCCACTCACCGGTGACCTTAGGTCCCCTAGCCACGCCGTCGTCGAGATGACGTGGAGGCCATGTGTCAGCCGCGTGTCGTCCATGTCAGCGTTACCTCAGCCTCGTGTCCACGTGTATGCCACGTTAATGCCGCGTCAGCCCTCACCCGCAACCGCATCAGAGCCAATCCATGTGGACTTGGTCCACGGTAGACCTAGCCTCTGACATATGGGCCCTACATGTCAATCTACTGTTCCACGAACCATAGACTCGTCAGCCAAACCCATAGACCCGGTCCATAGACCGAGGGCCCCTCCTGTCAGCCCGTATTTCCTATTTGCGAGATTTCTTTTAATTCTAAAATTTATTGCTAACATCACGCGGGTGCCATATTTTGGAATTTCCTTTAGAAAGAAAAGTTTGAAAATTCAAAATAGTGTTTTCTTTCTCCTTTTCTTAGATTTAAATGTTCTTAGAGCCCGCTCTCCCTCATACGAACTTCGATTGAGCCCATTCAAGTTTTTAAATTCGTATAAATTCAAGACCTACCTTCCTGTGATTTTTATTTAATTTTTGGAGTTTATTTATTGCTCTGTTTTGTATTTATTTGGGTTTTCTCTTTCGTTTGCTAGTAGATGTTGTTACTTCAGAAGCTTTCTAGGAAGGAGGAGTTGATCAAGCTCAAGACTAGTACTTAGACTTGTTTCAAGGTAAGTTGTACTTTTGACCATGCTGTACCCAGTTTTTCAAAACTATTTTGATTCAAATTATTGCATGTTACTTCAAGTATTTAATTTTTTAAATGTTTTGGGATTAGCTATTCACCCATTTGATTATATCCACTTTGCTCATTGTATTACCATGATCTTTTGTCATCCTAGCTTGGTTAATTATTAGTTGGTATTATTATAGCACCAACGTGGGTTGGTTAGACACGAATAGTCTTCTTAGGTATGCAACGAGTTATTGATACCATTTTGAGTTGCAAAATCTAAACTTGACTAAGTGATTATTAAACTTTGTGTGGTATGTTGTTACTCATTAATGGCACGTGATGCACTTAACCAATAGGGTGGGAAAAGATTTAGACTGAGGTGAGTGGAAAGAAATGTGATATGGTAGAACTTCATGTTTGGGAAAATATGAATCTTGGTAAATTAGTTAGAAATTGGGTAGTCTCGCCTTGGTCAATTAAGGACTTAACGTTGTGCGCCATTGAACTGAGCCATAACTGTACGATCACATGCTTGGTATAGGACATACCTAACTTATTAGCTACGGAATGTTGGCATTGACTACTCAGGCATGTAGGTTAGACTATGTGCCAAGGTGGAAGTGTGTACTATTATGGGCGAGTCACACTTATGAGCGATTCGCCATCTCTCGGTTCAATGATGTGCGTCAGACCAAAGCACTCTATCAGGGTTGGTACGATGGTATGCACATCCGGAGGGTCAATTGTCATGATGAAATTTCGGAAAGGTTTTGTTATGATTGGTGATAGCTACACTGGTTATATCTTATGGGTAAAGTGTACAAACCTCTGCAGAGTATTAAATAATCTATTCAAATAATTGGAAAGGGACATGCTTGGGGATTTTACATGAGGGGTAGATTTTTATAAAAATAATTGGAAAGGGACAGTTGTGTGGTTAAACTCATACGGTTGTGTGAAAGAAATTGATTAGGTTTTCTGCTCTTTGTAAAGATACTGGTTAAACTATTATTATTTATTCGTTTTAAATTATGTTTCCAATCTATTATTTGTATTCAATTGCAAGTGTCGCTTTTTTGCAAAATAACCATTGAAGTCATTTCCTTTGAATAAGCCATCATTTATAGTTGCATTCTGTGGTACAACTTATTAAGTACTCAGAGTACTCATTCTTGTTGCAATCATTCAGCTGAAGTGGAGGAGGGTGATTGATAGGTTTTGATCCCAGTCGGTTGCCTGTGCCAAGTTGATGGGTTTTCGCTGGAGTTGTTTCTGTTTTGTTGCCGCCTCTTTATTTTAGTGTCAGCCTTGCGTGGCTTTGTAACATACCAAAATTTTCATTTTGGGGAGATATAGTGAAAATAAATGAGAAAGTAAGTTTTTGGATATTATTCCATAAGGAAAAATCATTTATGCATGCTTGTTGAAATTTGGTATAAAATAAATAATGAAATTCCATACAAACTTGAACTTGTCAAAATTTTATAGAAAACAAAATAAAAATAGGCGAGAGAATAATTTTTAGGCATATTTGCTTACGGAGAAATTTATTGAGCACCTTTTTTGAAAGTTCATCTAAAGCAATAATGCATTTCATGAAAAGCAGAAAATTGCAAGAATTGTCGAGAAATTCATAGACAAGAAAAAGTTCTAGAAAATTTACCTAAGCAAATATATTAGGTCAGGAGCCCTTACAAAAAATTTCGTAAAATTTGGAATTTGTTTGCCAAGTACAAAAATTCAGCAAAACCCACAAACACTTAAACCCAAAATACTAATTCATTTTCCCTCTCTCCTCTCGCTGACCTGCGGGACCCACTACCAGGCTTCTTCTTCCACCTTGCTCTCCCCCTCGCCAGTGCATGCTCCTACAAGCTCTACCCGGATGCCCACAGATTTCACCGTCCGCCCACCGTTTCCACCCCTAACCACCCCCATCACCTCCGCCAGGCTTCGCCTACCTCATCCACCCCATTGATGGCCATTTTTTCCACCCATACGGAGAGAAGCCGCAAGAAAAATTGAGTCGGCCATCTTGGTCTCGTCGTCATTCTCACCGTCATCTCGCTACATAAAGCCTTCTCCTCTGTGTCAGAATACCCCCTATCCATTTCCCTCTCCATTCCTCTCCTTCTCCGAGCTCAATTTGAGCTCAGACCCGAAGGTCAGTGCTGGCCATGGCCGCGCCGCCACGAAGCTCCCAGCGTAGCGATGGACTTTGGCCCTTTTCTTCACGCCCCTAAGTTTGTATGAAAATGCTGCTGCTACTCTTAAAAATGCAAAACTCAACGTGAGTCCACTCTCCATGCCCTCATGGGCATGTGTAGCTGCAACGCACCAAGCTCAATGGGTTGCTCGCCCTCCTGGGGGAGGATGGTAATGAGGCGGCTACGGTGAGTCACATCAATGACCTAGTTAAGCAGCTCATACGACCACTGCGCGACATCTCCCGGGGCCGCCATACCCGAAAATAAGAGGAGACATATTTAAAAGATAATCTTGGCATCTACAAAATATGTATCTTGCAAAAATAAGAACAAAATTGAAGCTGGAAATATTTTAATTAGTCTCTACACACCCTATTTAGCTACTCTGGAATTTTTATAGAATTTTTAGAGCCATCTTGCTATTTTCGTAGTTTAAAAGATAATCTCGGCATATACAAAATATTTACCGTGCAAAAATGAGAACAAAATTCATGCTGGGAGTATTTTAATTAGGCTCTACACACCCTATTTAGCTACTTTGGAATTTTTACAGAATTTTTAGAGTCATCTTGCCATTTTCGTAGTTTAAAAGGTATTCTCGGTATTTACAAAATATTTACCGTGCAAAAAAGAGAACAAAATTGAAGATGAGAATATTTTAATTAGGCTCTATACACCCTATTTAGCTACTCTAGAATTTTTATGTAATTTTTAGAGCCATCTTGCTATTTTTGCAGTTTAAAAGGCATTCTCGACATTTACAAAATAGTTAACGTGCAAAAATGAGAACAAAATTGAAGCTAAGAATATTTTAATTAGGTTCTACACACCCTATTTAGCTACTATTGAATTTTTATATAATTTTTACAAACATCTTGCTAGTTTCGGAGTTTAGGAGGTATTCTCGGCATTTATGAAATATGTACCATGCAAAAATGAGAATGAAATTGAAGCTGGGGATATTTTAATTAGGCTCTACACACCCAATTTAGCTACTCCGGAATTTTTATAGAATTTTTAGAGCCATCTTGCTATTTTTCCTGTTTAAAAGGTATTCTTGGCATTTACAAAATATTAACCGTGCTAAAATGAGAAAAAAAATTGAAGCTAGGAATATTTTAATTAGGCTCTGCACACCTTATTTAGCTACTTTAGAATTTTTACAGAATTGTTAGAGCGATCTTGCTATTTTCCCAGTTTAAAAAGTATTATCGACATTTAAAAAATAGTTACCGTGCAAAAATGAGAACAAAATTGAAGCTGGGAATATTTTAATTAGGCTTTGCACACCCTATTTAGCTACTCTGGAATTTTTATATAATTTTTAGAGCCATCTTGCTAGTTTCCCTGTTTTACAAAATTATCTAAATTACATTGATAATCTGAACTGCAACAGACTACACTACAGCTAAAATGATTTAATGAAATCAGTTCTACATGGCTAGCTTTATTTGCTAATCTACCAGGGTTTCAGATTTAATTACAAAGTTGTAAAAACTTTTACGTGTGAAGTGGGCGACCGGATCTACTTTTCCCTCTCTCTCTCCTTCGCTACGAACCAGCAGGGCTTCGCTACTCACTTTTCCCCTCTCCTCCTCTCTTTCTCTCGGATGGAATGAGCTGGGGGGATCGGGGTTTTTATAGGCTAGCCCCTGTCGGCAATTCATCCGGTGATAGGAACCCGCCCCCTATCGCCATTTCTCACGGATGGAACGAGCTTCGAGGCTGAACCGGCGATAGGCTCCTATCGCCATTTCTAATGGCGACGAGATGCCATTTTGTAAACAATGACAATACCTTCTTATTGAAGGGATACGGGTAGGCTACGATAGCTACAATTCAAAATTCTACCACGTAAATCAGGAAGCCAAGCAAGAAGATGATCACAGATCGTTACCACCAGACGCGCAGAGCAGTGGAAGAGGAGTTGGATCAGTCTGGTCTAACGTAGAGCGCGTCGATGTAGTAGTCATGGTCGATCGACCAGCGTCCTTGCGAGTCGATCGCCTTCTCCAGCAGCCTCTGTAGTTCCTTATGAAGATCACAGATCATCCTCAAGTGCAACAACGACCGCAGTAGCGCCTCTACGGTATCCACACGTCCAGGGAAGGAACAACCGCACGCCGGTGTGCTAGCACCAAGTCTCACGGCAGAACTCTTAGGAAGATGGCGGCTAGGGTTTCGGTGGAGCAACTCATGTCAATCTCATGTTCCCAATAGCCTCAAGCATCTCCTTATATAGTGCCCATGAAGGATCCTATCCGAACACATTTTGTTCCAACCTGACCCATTAGGTTTATGTGTAGTCGATTGTGACTCAGAAACCCTTTCCGATCACGAGTCATTAGCGGTTCCTAGCTGGACATAACGATTTCTGAATACACACAAATTATATCGGATGAACCTTAATGCAATATGATCTACGACCAGATCCTCATCACTTACGACCAGGTCCTATCTCTATACAACTAGTTCGTATTTGGTCACGACCAGTTCGTAACTCCTTATGACCAAGTTACGACCACTCTGTGATTACGTTCGACCAGTCTACGACCAGCTCGTATCTATATCGACCGATCAGAATCGATCGAACTAAGTTTACCTACTCGAGTATTCTCCCTTTGCCTCTCGATATCTGGTTGAACTCCAGGTGAGATATCATGTCATCCGTGGACCGTTCAATACTTTCTTGATCGAGTGTCGGATAACCTTATGTGGTCGAACTCTTCGACCACCATTGGCATAGCCATGCACTTTCTTTATCTGACCACTTCGAGGGGCCCAGAGATATCTCTCCTGTTATGTTAGGAGGGGTAAATCCCATATCCGACGAGTCACATCCTTCCGCATGTTTCATAGCATACCCGAAAGCTACCTTTATAACTACCCAGTTACGAGTAGCGTTTGGCAACCCCTAAGAGTGCTATTACACATGTAGTTATGCTGATCTCAGGTCTAAGGATTATCCATCATCATTGCTTGAGACCAACTAATGACACATAGAATCATAATAATCTCAATAGTGTCTCAAGGTGGGTCTTATCCAACACCATGTTCTCTAACATTTGTTCACATTATCGATTCGATATCCCTATATCCATGACCGGTAAAACATGGTCATCAATCAATACATGTGTTGATCGTAGAGTCACTAGTGTTTCGTTCAGTGATATCAGACTAGGGATACATTTAGAATAACATCATATAAGTTAAAGAGTTTCACCAACAAGTGACATACTTGTTGATCTATATAACTGATGATTCATTCAAGGAACATAATGACATTTATCCAATAACTCATAAACATAGATGTGATACAATTATCTCTATGATTACCTCTAGGGCATATCACCAACAGTCTCTCACTTGCACTAGAGTCAATCATACAGGTATCGAATACCCATAGCTCTTGTGTGCATCTCATGCTTAGGTTGTGGGAGAGGCTTTGTCAATGGATCAGCAATATTCAAATCTGTGTGCACTTTGCATATCTTCACATCACCTCTCTCAACGATCTCACAAATAATGTGATATCGTCGAAGTATGTGTTTGGACTTTTGATGTGATCTAGACTCCTTAGCTTGTGCAATGGCTCCACTATTATCATAATAGAGATCCATTGAACTGGAAGCACTCGAAACAACACCCAGTTCATTAATGAACTTTCTAATCCACATGACCTCTTTTGCAGCTTCCGAAGCTGCAATGTACTCAGCCTCTGTTGTAGAATCAGCAACCGTTCCTTGCTTGAAACTTTTCCAGCTCACTGCTCCTCCATTCAAACAAAACACAAACCCAGACTGTGATTTGAAATCATTCTTGTTGGTTTGGAAGCTAGCATCGGTGTAACCATTTACGACCAGCTCTTTCTCACCACCATATATAAGGAACGCATCCTTAGTCCTTCTCAAGTACTTAAGGATATATTCTTGACTACTATCCAGTGACCTTCACCTAGATCTGATTGATATCTGCTCGTAACACTTAGATCATACGACACATCTGGGCGTGTACACAACATGTCATACATGATAGATCCTATAGCCGAAGCATATGTGATTCTACTCATTTTGTCTCACTCATCAGTAGTCGTATGACACCGACTCTTGCTAAGATTAATACCATGTGACATGGGCAAGAAACCTTTCTTGGAATCTTGCAAGTTGAACCGTTTCAGCACCTTGTCAATGTATACATCTTGGCTTAATCCAATTAACCTCTTAGATCTATCTCTATAGATCCTTATACCAAGAATATATGCCGCATCTCCTAAATCTTTCATCGAGAAACTATTTCTTAATAAAGTTTTAACAGATTCAAGCATTGGAATATCATTTCCGACCAGTAGTATGTCATCCACATACAAGATCAGAAACACAAGCTTGCTCCCATTAATCTTTTTGTAAACACAAGGTTCTTCTTCGTTCTTGATGAAGTCAAACCCTTTGACCACTTCATCAAAACGAATGTTCCAACTTTGAGATGCTTGCTTTAATCCATAGATGGACTTCTTAAGCTTGCATATCTTTCTAGCTTCCTTTGGATCGACAAAACCCTCGGGCTGTGTCATGTACATGTCCTCACTTAAGTTTCCATTCAGGAAAGCCGTTTTGATATCCATTTGCCATATCTCATAATCAAAATATGTAGCAATAGCTCGAATTATCCGGATAGACTTAAGCATTGCGACAGGTGAGAAAGTGTCATCATAATCAACACCTTGAATTTGTCTAAAACCCTTTGCGACCAGTCATGCCTTATGAATGTGAACATTTCCATCTATTTCTATCTTTTTCTTAAAAATCCATTTGCACTCAATGGTTTTAACACCATCAGGTGCATCAACCAAGTTCCAAACTTGATTATCATACATGGACTTTATCTCGGATCTCATGGCTTCAAGCCATGACTCAGAGTCTGGGTCTACCATCGCTTCCGCATAAGTTTTAGGCTCATCATTATTCAATAATGAAACATCATGCCCATACCTTATAGACAATTGATGTGGCCTTTTAGTTCTTCGTGGGACTGATGCCTCATCTACAGGTTCAACAACATTTTGTTCATCCTATAGAGGTTCAGTAGGAGTTGAAATATTTTCGGATGCTTCTGGAATTTCTTCGAGTTGCACCTTGCTCCCACTGACTCCTTTGGAAAGAAACTTTCTCCAAGAAGACACCATTTCGGGCAACAAACAGTTTGTTATCTTTCCGCTTATAAAAGTAATATCCTTTAGTTTCCTTAGGATACCCCACAAAGAAACACTTATCAGACTTGGGTGTGAGTTTATCAGATGTCAAACGTTTGACATAAGCCTCACAACCCCATACTTTGAGAAAAGACAATCCGGGACACTTCCCGGTCCATATCTCATATGGAGTCTTCTCTACTGCTTTTGATGGAATCCTATTTAAAGTGAAAGCTGCTGTTTCTAGAGTGTATCCCCAGAATTGCAATGGAAGATCAGATTGGCTCATCATTGATCGAACCATGTCCAACAATATTTGGTTCCGTCATTCAGACACCCCATTCCATTGAGGCATTCCCGGCAGAGTGAGTTGTGGAACAATTCCACACCTCTTTAGATGATCACTAAACTCATGGCTCAAATATTCACCTCCACGATCCGATCGTAGACATTTGATTGTCTTGCCAAGTTGATTATGTACTTCATTATGAAATTCTTTGAAAAGTTTCAAAAGATTCAGACTTATGCCTCATTAAGTAGATATTGCCATATCTACTAAAGTCATCAGTAAAGGTTATAAAGTACTGAAAACCACCTCTGGCCGAAGTGCTCATTGGTCCACATACATCCGTATGTACAAGGGCCAATAGGTCACTCGCCCTTTCACCTCTGGTCGTGAAAGGTGTCTTTGTCATCTTGCCAAGTAAACATGATTCACATGTTTCAAATGATTCAAAATCAAAAGAGTTTAGAAGACCATCTTTATAAAGCTTCATCATGCGCTTCTCATTTATATGACCTAGACGACAATGCCAAATAAAAGTGGGATTCATTTCATTAGGTCGAAGTCTCTTAGCATTGACGTTATAGATAGGCATATCCTCAAGATTCAAAACATACAATCCATTCACTAATGGAGTATGGCCATAAAACATATCTTCAAAATAAATTGAACAACAATTGTTCTTTATTTTGAACTCATAACCTTCTGCTCCTAAACATAAAGCAAAAATAATATTTTTGCTTAAGGTTGGAACATAGTAACAATTATTTAATTCCATAACCAATCCTGAAGGTAAAGCTAATGGTAAAGTGCCAATAGCTAATGCAGTAACTTTTGCTCCATTGCCTACCCGAAGATCAACATCTCCTCTTGTCAAATTTCTACTCCTTATCAGTCCTTGCATCGAATTGCAATATGAGCAACCGATCCGGTATCAAATACCCAAGAACTAGTCAGAGAAGTGGCAAGATTAATTTGTATAACATTTATACGTAAACTGGAAGTCTTACTTCCTTTGTTCTTTTTCGTTTCTGCCAAATACTTCTCGCAATTTCTCTTCCAATGCCTAGTCTCATGATAATAGTAACATTCTGTGTCAGGCTTAGGACCCAGCTTGAGCTTCTTAAGCTTAGCTTTGAGACCCTCGATTTCATCTTGAGTCTTTCCTTTGCCTTTACCCTTTCCCGACTTACCCTTCTTCTTGAAGCTAGTAGTCTTTTGAACCATCATCATATGATTGGAACTTTTCTTGATGCTCTCCTCAGTACCCTTAAGCATGCTGTGCAACTTGGTCATTGACTTCTCCATGCCATTCATATGAAAATTCAATATGACAGGCTCAAAGCGCACAGGGAGCGATTGAAGAATCACATTAGTAGCCAACTCTTGGCTAAGGGGAAAACCAAGCTTTTCTAAGCTCTCAATGAGACCAATCATTTTGATCACATGAGGACTGACCGGGTTACCTTCTGACAGCCTACAAGAAAACAATGCCTTAGAGGTGTTAAACCTCTCTGCCCTTGCTTGATCCTAACACATACCCTTCAGACTTACATTCATATTGTAAGCATCTGTGGTCTCATATTGCTTCTGAAGCTCAAAGTTCCTGGTTGCAAGCATTAGGTAGTGTACATCGACTGTGTCATTACAATGCTTCTCGTAAGCATTCTTTTCAGCACGAGGTGCATCGGCACTCGGTTCCTCGGGATAGGGACCCTATAGAATATATTCCTTCTTTTCTTGCTTGAGAACAATTCTCAGATTACGAAACCAGTCAATGAAATTTGAACAATTCAACTTTTCCTTTTCAAGAATAGATCGCAAATTAAAGGTAGGTGCAGAAGAAGTAGTAGGTGCCATGATCTACAACAAAAAAATATGCAAAGATTCAGCACTATGTTTATGTAAGATCTTCTATTAAACACTCATGTTGGTGGTTATGTTCGACTAGTTTACGACCAGCTCGTATCTCCATACGACTAGTCCGGACTTGGTCGTATCTCTGTACAACTAGTCTGTATCTAGTCGTATCTCCATACGACTAGTCCAAACCTGGTCGAACTTAATCATCAACAGTCAATAAAAGATACTCTCACTGTATATTCTAAACCATGATTCCCTCTAACATCATATAGTGAGTTCAAGATCCAAAAATCATTAAGTCCTAGTGAACTTTTGCATCACTACTAGAAACCTAGTGATTTAAGGTAAGCAACCCTTTGCCAATCATATCACATATGACTCTTATTTGTTGGGTAACATCTTTATGCTCCGACGACCAGCACAAAGCCCCAAGGCCCAAAACTATTTTGATAGCCCTGTCAAGTTAAACCAACATTATGCATGTGGGTGTCCAACACCCACCCCATCTTATTAAGATAGTTAATGGCACCCTACTTTGGTAGACCTGCCAATTAACGATCAAAATCGTGATAGGCACAGCAATTGGAAAGGCATCGATTTTACTTAATTTTTCTTAGGGATACTACTCTATCATGTCAAACACATCTAATGATAAAACATGATCATTCACATATAATCATATTAAACTGTGGAATAGTATGGCCCTTAACATGTCGATCTCCATCAACATGCTTCCTATCCTCCGAACACAATGCTTGACGTCTCCGACTGCATTCATCTACTAAGCAATTACTCCCAAGTGCTAGTAATGAATTACATAGGATAAATTTCAAGCATCATATGTCGGTACGTAGACCGTTATACAATAATATGTAGCTCGATGGCTATCTCACAGCATGACACGCAGGCCATAAAAATCCATTCATGCATCACATACACAATGGGCCATACTATTCAGATCAAACCCTACAAAAACAAGTTATGCATAGAATCCAATTTTATCGGGCGACATGAACACATACTACCTATAACACTCGGTACGAATACCCAGCATGGCGGTCCAGCTAGCCAGTTAGCGGGTGGGGTTCAAAGGGGCAGCGCCCCTCACCAGTCGAGGGCAGTGCTCTCGGAAAATTTTCCGGGACATAAATCTTATTCACGTAACCGAGTCTCGGAAATCATTGGATTAATCATGTTAACCCTATTCCGAACCAATCTAATTATTGCCTTGATACGACCACGCACTACGGCATACTCTGATGGCGAAATTCCGACCAGTAGGAGTATTATGTAGTGTGGTTGTGAACGAGCGCAGTAAACCATCTGGTCCTTTTAGCTCATACCTCATCGTAAACCCATCTACTACCACCGAAAATCGATCGATCTTATCGACCAGTGCCTAGATCGTTCCATCGACATGAACCAATCTAGGTTACTAGACCTGACCAGTAATAGATCCAATCTACTACGACC
The DNA here is from genome assembly GCA_036346405.1 of Phyllostachys edulis. NCBI lineage: Eukaryota > Viridiplantae > Streptophyta > Magnoliopsida > Poales > Poaceae > Phyllostachys > Phyllostachys edulis. The sequence goes on along the minus strand of CM070559.1, from coordinate 14,863,231 downwards.
ACATATCAAGTATATGCGACCGATCTAGATCAAAAACTACGTAGGATGGCTCTGAAGCACTGAAGGGATACGGGTAGGCTACGATAGCTATAATTCAAAAATCTACCACGTAAACCAGGAAGCCAAGCAAGAAGATGATCACAGATCATTACCACCAGATGCGCAGAGCAGCGAAAGAGGAGTTGGAGCAGCCTAGTCCAACGTAGAGCGCGTCGATGTAGTGGTCGTGGTCGATCGGCCAGCGTCCTTGCGAGTCGATCGTCTTCTCCAACAGCCTCTGCAATTCCTTATGAAGATCACAGATCGTCCTCAAGCGCAACAGTGACTGTAGTAGCGCCTCTACGGTATCCACACATCTAGGGAAGGAACAACCGCACACCGGTGTGCTAGCACCAAGTCGCATGGCAGAACTCTCAGAAAGATGGCGGCTAGGGTTTTGGTGGAGCAACTCACGTCAATCTCATGTTTCCAATAGCCTCAAGCATCTCCTTATATAGTGCCCATGACGGATCCTATCCGAACACGTTTTGTTCTAACCCGTTAAGTTTGTGACCCGTTATGTTTATGTGTAATAAGTTGTAACTCGGAAACCCTTTTTGATCACGAGTAGTTAGCGGTTCCTAGCAGGACATAACGATTCCCGAATACACACAAATTATATCGTACGAACCTTAATGCAATATGATCTACGTCCATGTCCTCATCACTTACGACTAGGTCCTATCTCTATATGACCAGTTCGTAACTTCTTACGACCAGATTACGACCACTCTGTGATTACGTTCGACCAGTCTACAACCAGCTCGTATCTCTATACGACCAGTCCATAACTGATCGAACTAAGCGACCTACTCGAGTATAATCCCTTTGCCTCACGATATCTGGTTGAACTCTAGGTGAGATATCATGTCATCCATGTACTGTTCAATACTTTCTCGATCGAGTGTCGGATAACCTTATGTGGTCGAACTCTTCGACCACCAGTGGCATAGCCATGCACTTTCTTTATCCGACCACTTCGAGGGACCCAGAGATATCTCTCATGTTATGTTAGGAGGGCAAATCCGTGTCGACCGATCACATCCTCGCATGTTTCATAGTATACCAAAGCTACCTTTATAACTACCCAGTTACGAGTAGCGTTTGGCAACCCCTAAGAGTGCTATTACACATGTAGGGAACTATGCTGATCTCAGGTCTGAGACTAACAAATGACACATAGAATCATAACAATTTCAATAGTGTCTCAAGGTTGGTCTTATCCAACACCATGTTCTCTAACATGTGTTCACATTATCGATTCGATATCCCTATATCCATGACCGGTGAAACATGGTCATCAATTAATACATGTGTTGGTCGTAGAGTCACTGGTGTTCCGATCAGTGACATCGGACCAGGGATACATTTAGAATGACATCATATAAGTTAAAGAGTTTCACCAACAAGTCACATACTTGTTGATCTATATAACTTATGATTCATTCAAGGAACAGAATGATATTTATCTAATAACTCATAAACATAGACGTAATACAATCATCTCTATGATTGCCTCTACGGCATATCATCAACACTTATTTATAAGAGGCTCCTAACAAATTGTATCTAACAAGATACTATCCAACTTAAACTAGTCTGTAACTAAATGACTTATCTCTTAAGCAATCTAACTGATGCAACTGACCTAAACCACATTCACAATACCCTAGTGAGTTGAGCCCTAATGGGTTGCACATAAAACTTCTCCCTCCTATGGTGTTTTTATGATATGAATGACTAAACTGCTAAAGTATATATGGAAGGTATGCATGGAGGGCAAGGCACACTACAGAAAAGGTCTTCACAGACGGTTCAAAAACGTCATTACAGAAGGTTTCCAGAGCCGTCTGAGTTTATGGGTCAGTGATGACATGTGGTCATCACAGACGGTTTTGGAATTTTCTGTGATGCATGATATCACAGATGGTTATTAACTTAGAACCATCTGTGATATAAAACTATCACAGACGGTTCATATCTAGAACCGTCTATGATAACTATCTATCACGAGCGGTTCTAAAATGTAACTGCAATGATATGATATATATATATATATATATATATATATATATATATATATATATATATATATATATAGTATATATTACCGTTTTCTGACCAGGAGTCGTGAGGAGGATGACACAGTGCCCGAGGGCAACCTCTCATCGAGCCTGCAAATTCAAATTAAAGTGCAAGAAAGCACAGGGACATACAATTACCTGATATAAATCGATAGGTAATTGGACTTGACATCAAGGAATGGATGGTTTGCGGATACATGAAGCCACTTCTATCCGACTGGGTGGCTTCATGTATCAACGACCAACCATTCCTTGATGTCAAGTCCAATTACCTATCGATGACATCCAGGTAATTGTATGTCCACGGGCTTTCTCTTGCAGCCGTATTTCTTGAACTTGCAGGCTCGATGAGAGGTTGCCCGTGGCACTGCCTCATCCTCCTAACGCACTCCACCGAAAGGGTCAGTTTATATATATATATATATATATATATATATATATATATATATATATATATATATATATATATATATATATATATATATATATATATATATATATATGAAGCAGTTTTAAAGGCACAAGCGACCCTTTGCTTGGAGGTTTTATAGAGAAGAGATGAGGAATAGAATGGCGGGACATATCGTGCTTGGGATGCAAGGTTGGAGAACTTGACCTGGGACACAAATCTTAACAATTAATTGCAGCCAAGCCCCATCCAAACCACATCGATCCCATGTAAGCTAACCAAGCACAAAGAACCGGCATCAATAACCCTCAGTATCCATCAAAGAGCATTAACCAAACCCACCATTTTGCCCCATTCATTTTTGTCAATTTGAACCCACAGCATGAACTAAGCAAGATGCACAGAATGCACATATACCAATAGCCCTCAGTTTACATCACAGAGCGAGGGGACTATTAATATGAACTAATTATCAATTCAATTTTAGCATAAGACTATTAACATCATTACATCACAGAGCAAGGGGACTATTAATATGAACTAATTATCAATTCAATTCCAGCATAATACTATTAACATCATTGAGCAGTTCAATAGTAAGACAGCAAGACTAAGGGTGTCTAAACCCACCACACCAGTAGTAGCCCTCGGCATCCATCGCAGAGCACTAGCCATTTTCATCACAGAGCAAAGGGGTAGAGACAGAGAGGGAGTAAGGTAGGGTGATACCTCAGTACAACGCAACCACGATGGCGACCCACCACCAAAGACAACCCTCATCCATCTCCTTCACCTTGCATAAATCACACAAACATCGGGACACAACTTAAGGCTCAAGCATAAAAATCAAACTCAACAAAAAGACATTAAGCTAACAGATCTAGAAGAGAATAGAGGAGGATGGGGAAAGCAAAGCTAGGGGCTGTGGCCTCGAGCGTGAGGAGGCCGAGCAGAGAACCAAGCCATGGCGGCAAGAAGCGACACGCGAGGCCAAGCCCGAGAGCTTAGGTGGCGGCGTCACCGAAGTTGTGGCACAACCACGACCTTTGCACAAGACACTACTATCGCACGAGTGTCTTGTGCGGGCTGAGTGGTGTCACAACTGGCATGATGAAGGAAGAAGCGGCGATGGCGACAGGGTTGGGCGGCGGCGTCGAGGTGGGGAGGGCAACGGATGAGAGTAAGTGCGCTAGCTGGGGAGTGATGAGTTAGGGTGGGTGCAAACCCTAGCGGCCGGGCTTCTACTAATAAAGAGACTTATCACAGACGGTTCTATTATGGAACCGTCAGTGATAGTTATCAACTTAAAAATTTGCTGATGGCTAATCAACTTAAAATTTGACACACTGGTACACAGTAGTATGGGAATGGGCAAAGCATTGCATTTACGTTTCTGTTATGTCATATTGATCACTACTGTTATGAATTGATTATGAATGCTTATGATTTGATTATTATAAATGTTATGTGTGATAATAGTTGCTGTTGGGAGGTAGAGATCGTGGTTGTAGCTCTGGGCTTTGCCAGGTTATGCCACCGTTTGTGGTATGAGAATAGTGAAGTGGTTACCCCGAGTACCATAGTTATAGGTGTTGAGGGTGAGTTTCTTTAGAAAAGTTGTTCTCTTCCTTGAGCTTGAATTTTTGGCCAATTCTGGTTATAGTTGCGGTTGATAAATTTTTCTTGAGTTAGTGTTTACAATACAGCTGATGAGTTTTCATTGGTCTTTCTTGGTTTCATAAAGCGATTACTTGTTCTCCTGACTACTGATCTATTGTTATTTTTGTGTGAACGTGGGTTATCAGCAAGATTGATCTTTTCATGGGAGTTTTGCCCTTCTTATTGGAAAATATGACTCATTTATTCACTTGGTATTCCGGATACTAAAAGTTCTCTGTTGCAAGTTCTTTAACATGTGAAAGCTTTGACTTTATGTATTTCCTTTGGATTATTTTGAGTGTTGAAGTTTAATACCTCTTTTTCTGAAAGGAGATAAAATCCTTTAGTGATGTCTGGTCATGCTTAACTAAGAGGTTTTAATTAAATGAATTAATTGGTATGGTATGAGTTATTAGGTTGAGTTATTAGCATGGTGCAAACCAATGATTCTTAGCTAACATCCATGGAAGTGAAATTGATTAATTTAAAATGTCCTTTTATTTGATAGATGATGGACTTTAAATAAGAGTCTATCTATATCTATCCAGAACCTATGGTTTGTTAAGAAGTGCGGAATATTGATGAACCGGTTTGAACATTAAGATTGAGTAATCTGCTAAATTTGTTAGATAAATTGGATTTTAGGTCCTCTTTCGGTTATTCTAGCCGCTAGTGATGGTAAGTTAAGAATGCATTCGAATGCTGTCTTAGTAAATATTAATCTTGAATTTATCTTTTATTTGGCTAATTGGTGATCATTTTTAATTGATAGCTTTACCTAATTCTTGCCATGCTAAAGTTATTGAAACATGTATAAAGGACTGGATGAACGTTGATGTAACACTTTGTGAAACCTTGCTTTATAGAAGATTAGATGGTTAAAGCTTAAATGACATATTGCTCTAATTCCTAAACATAAGGTGGAATGCTGATCCTGTATTTGTATATGCTTGTGTGATTACAAATAGTTGTATAACCATAAATGCTTTCATGACTAATACCCTCATCAATTCTTAATGGTTTTGTGTAGAGTGCAATTAGTGTGCATGAGGTTTGTTGTTTAGCCTCACTAAGAGTTGAATGGGTAAATTCAATAAGTGATCTATATTAGTGTGTCTTGTGATATGGTCATATGATAGTATGCCCTTGTTAAGAGAGTTATGCTTCAATATTATGTTTTGCTCACCATATCTTCTCTAGATCAAACTGATTGTGGCAATTTTAGTGATATATATATATATGAGAAAAGTTTATTGTGTCTTTAGAAAAGTTTATGATGGGATATTAGTCTATGATGATTCTTGCTGAGAGAGTATTATTTTGTTGATTAGTATGATTATCAGCATGTGGTTGTGATGATAATGTTGAATGTTTTATAAGTACAAGAATTTGATCGCTTGTGTGATATTAATTTAATGAAAATGTTTTGAGTTTTTACGTTTGTGATCATTTGGATCTCATGATTTATGTGGTAGTTGAAACAGTTTTGGGCAAAGTGATGTAGTAATTATAGAAAAATAACCTTCTTTGCTAAAGGAAGGAGTGAAGTAGAAATATTTCAAATTGAAGTCAAGTTTTGTAACTTGCTGTTTATTTGAGTGTGCCTAAACCTTCAGCTTTTGTCCCATAAGAATTTCCCGATTTTCAAAGGCAATACATTCTTCTCATTTGAGGTTTGATATTCTCTTCATGCGAGACTTGTTCCCTCAACTGTGGACTCCCCTTATGTTTTTCGAGTCCATTGTCCAATTGACTATTTCCCTTGGTCATGTGTTCACTGCGAGTGGTAAATGTTTTTCTAGGTGGTGAAAATTATTTTCATTTTCCTTTTCTTTTGAGAAAGAATCAACTGATTCGTTTTACAGGGGTCTTTCGAAGTGTTTATTAATTATTGTTTTGAGACCTTGGGGGTGTCAAGTTATTTGAGATGTAGTGGGTGATAAACTGATTTCCTGGAATACTCCTTGGAGAGGATTTGATTTGAAATAGAATATTTGTCTTTGGGGCTAAACTGATTGCATTATGCAACTACTAGAACCTATATTGAATTGTAATCCAAGAACTTTAGTTCATGTTGAGATGTTGGGACTATCAAAAAGTGTGGGAATCTTGATCAATCTACTAGAGTATCGCGATTGAGTAATTCGCAAGGTTGTGTAGGTGTATTATGATGGTGTAGTGTAATGAGAGTAAGATTAGCGAAGTAATCTAATTGTTAAAGAAATCAATGAGGTAGCTGAGATTGTTGGGTTATTGTTAGGTATGACATGGCGTCAGTGAGTAACCCTCTGAGAGTTAGAATCTTTATAAAGATAATTTGTTCGAGGTTATGTTTACATGATTGATGTTAAAGATCGGGTATGGTTGGATTGTGAGAATTTTAGACAATCAAATCTAAGGATTTCCAATCATTTATACCAGGAGTTCATTGTAGGAGTCTTGGAGGTGGATGTGGGACATGCGTTTTTTTGCTAGAATTGTAATACTCCAAATTAAATTAATTGAGAAGACATAAATTAGAGAGAGGGACCAATCAGAAAAGTGATTTTAACAGAAGATTAGAGGGGGATTTATGCATAATTTGGACAACTGGTTTGTGGGCCCACAAACATTTAAACAAGGGGAAGGGCAGCTGGCCACATAAGAAGGAGAGGGGGCAACCCTAGGGTTGCTACAGTACGACGGCTACAGTACCGCCGCCATGCTATAGTGCTACGCCGTGCTCAAGATGCCCTCCACGATTAGCCTGCTGCGGCCAAGAAAAAGGAAGGGAGAAGCCTCCGCGGGTGGTGTTCAGCCAAAGAGGAAGGAAGAGAAGGGGGGAAGAAGAGAAGGAAGAGGGATCACCAGCGGGAGCTCGTGATCTTCAGCTGCTCGTCGAGGGTAACATTTGTTTCCTGTTGATTAGATGTTTAATTAGCTATTTTAGCAATGCCGGTTGTGTAGATCTCAATCTGTCCAGAAGATAGAACGACGGTTTTGATGGCTTTAGAGGCAGATTCCGTGGATCCTATCTTTTAGAGATAGTTGGGTAATGTCCTTAGCTTTCCATGGCCGCCAAGAACGCCCAAATCCGATTAACGGTCAGCGAGTTATGAATTCTTTAGTGTCGCTGTCCTGCTAGTCTGTCAGTTTTCTAACAGTTTGTAGAAAACTGGGTTAAGCCATTAGTTAAAGATGAAATCAGAGGATCTTGATATAATGCAAAATGTAGGTAATTTCCATACCTTTCCATAAAGCTAAAGAACGCAAGATTTGGATACACGTAGCAAAAGTTATGATGGTTTTAGTGTACTGTCCAGAGAACCCGACGTGAAAATTGATGTCTTATAATTTGGCTTGGTAGGGGTTTTATATGGCCGATTCAGAAGGGCCTCCCAACTAGGTTTAGTTGGGGAATTTAATTACATTTCCAGAAAGTCCTAGAACACCTTATTTGGACCCCTACAGTGAAAGTTATGATGTTTAGAAGTTGACTGTCCACAGAGGGGACGGATCGATCGTTAGAAGTGAGACGTTTGGAAGGCGCTTGAGAGTTTGGCTTTTTTTCGTTTGAGCTATTAATTATGTCTTGGGTCCAGTATGGTTGTCTTAGCTTGGTTCATAATTATGTTCAGGTGGGGGATTGGTCCCAGGGGCAGCGCCCTCTTCGTGTCTATCGTTTCCACACGGTTGAGGCAAGTATCCTGTTTGTAGCATAATTATGATTGGTTGATGTGATTACTTGCGTTTACTCATATTAGTCATACATGGATGATAGTGTGATGAATATGAATAGAATTTGGTGAATGCATGTTTATGGCTAAAGCTTTCCTATGTATGTTGTTAATGCCTTACATGCTATGTGAGATCTGAAGTTATGGTATGTACTTGTTGATTCATATGTATGAAAGATAGGGTCATAGTACATACGCATACTGAAAGCATACCTGAGACTTGGTCACGTGGTGACCAAGTATATAGAGTTGAGGTCCCCGTCATGTAAATGACGGGCTTGTGGTCCCCACATTCGTGGAATGTGGGCATTGAGGAGAGGTCTCTATCATGAAGATGATGGGCAATGGTCCCTATACTCATGGAGTATAGGCTCTTGGTCCCTGTGCCAGAGGGCACAGGCAAGGGTATACATCGACGGTTGTATACCCCGCATTACCGGTAAAATGCGAAAAGAGATAAAGATTAAAAGATGCATTGCATGTTCGCATTACATAAGCATGGGAGTTATTTTTAGTGTAATGCTTCTTTTGACATGTTGATGCCATATCTGTGTGTTTAATGCTTCTTTTATAGATACTTGCTGAGTCATTAGACTCAACCTTGCTTTGTTGTGTTTTAGGTACCACAGGCAAGAACGGCATGCATGGGAGGGAGTAGTTTTGTTGGAATGCACTCACTACCATTCATCCTAAAGGAAGAATATAATTTAGTTCATACTCTATAAATAAGCAAACCGATTGAGATTCACTCATAGCTTTGGTTGAATGTTTTGGCTTATTTGTAATAATGAGATTAGCGAATTTGGATTATGCTTATTCTTGTTTTATCGGAATAGATTATCTTGCATGCTTGGATGAATTTGGATATTGAATTATTGTTAATGTTATATTTAATTGCTGAAACCTCGGTATAGTTAGCTATACAAAGGAGGTTCTACTGACAAATTTGGTAAATGGTCTTAGTAGCATTGTTTAATTTTATTTTAGTAGCATTCGGGCTCAATGTTGAGTGGGTGTATTCTGATTAGTATCGAGCGGTTTGTAGGTCTATGGTATTTGAATCATTAAACTTGACACACAAAGCACAGTAGTTGGGAATAGGTTTTTGCATTGCATTTACGTTTCCGTTGTATTGTATTGATGATTCTTGTTATGAGATGATCTGATATAACTATATTATAATACTATGATTATTATGTGTGGGGATAACCCATGTTGAAAGGTTGAGGTCGTGGTTGTGGCCCTGGGCTAGACCAGGTTACACCACCGTTCGCGGTATGAGAATAGGGAAGTGATTACCTCGGATATCTTAGTAAAGGTGTTGATAGTGAATATCTTTAGAAGAGTTGTTCTCTTTCTTGAAATTTGAATTTGGTCAACTCTTGTCTAGTTGTGGCAGATGAACTTCTCTAGGATTCGTAGCCCATTCCAGTTGATAGGATTCTTTGAGAAATGTTGTTGTGTTTCATTTGGTTTAAGTTGCCCCGTAAAGAAATCAATGTTTTCCCAACCGATGAGTTATTCTTGCGGCGGGTGAACTTGGTTGATTGTCATGTTTGACCTTTATAGTGGAGTTTTGTCTTTCTTATTGGAAAACCACGACCCACTTATTCGAGTGATGTTTTTGGTTAATTAAAGCTTCCTTTTGTAAGTCCTTTAGTACGTGGAGGCTTTGACTCAATGTATCTCTATTGAGTAATTTGAGTGTTGAATATTAATGGTTCTCCTTTATGGAAGAAGATGTTAAATCCTTTAGCGATGTTTTATCTTGGTTAAGTGAGATTTTATAATCAAAGCAATTAATGGGTATGATATGGATTATCAGGTTGGGTCTGCAGAGTGTGCATGATTGATCTTAACTAAGATCTTTGAAAGAAAAGTTGATTAATTTGAAGTGTCTTCCAGTAGTTCCTGATGAACTGTGATTAAGGGTATGGCTATACCTAATTGAAGTTAGAGGAGTTATTAAGAAGTGTGGAAATTTGACGAACTGGTTTGACCACAAAAGTTTGAAGGGATAGAAACTAGTGGATGTAGAATATTACGAGAAGAGTTCTGGATAGCTCTTCTATAAGGAACGATGTGATGAATTTGGTTGTAGTGTTGCTGAGACTCTTGAATGATGAAAGATTTCGATTCTCGAAGTTTTATTGCGATTTTGTACCAAATTATGAATGTGAGGTAGAACGGCTGAATATGTGGTTATAATTGCTCATGTGATTTGGCAAGGAAAGTAGGTAGCATATAGATTTCATGATGAAGCCAGTTGATAGCAACAAGGGTTGGAGTGCAACTGTTGTGTATTGACATGTGGTGTTGAACATTAATAAAAGTTGAACTCATGTGATTTAACAGATGGCTTACGTTGACTTGGTTGTGAAATAGTCGGATGACAGCGTGTTTATGACGAAAGGGTTTTGGGTATAACCTTTAAATGGTGTAGTAGGTTCCCTTTTAAAATAAAGTGGTTGTGTAGTGAGGTTGTAAGAATTTAGTTTACTCTCAATAAAGGATGAGATGGTAAAGTAGTATGTACCTTTTTGGTGAGGCTTTGGGGCTTTATAAAGGAAGAGTTGGCGATAACGAATCTTGTTAAGAGTGAATTATTCTGGATGTTAGTAAGATATTCCACAAGAGCTTCTGACTCATTGAAGTGGTGATGATTCTTCTAGAAAGAAAGTAAGTTAACTGCCTTTCGAAAAATTGGTTAAAAGAAATGATTGGAGTTTTGCATTCGTGATCTTTTGGGAAGTTCTATTTGGCTCTTAAGCGATTAATGCGATTTGGCTTAAAAGGCACTTCTTGTCTGGGATGGCAAGTAACGATATAATCAAAGGAAACCACTTTCTTTGTTAACGAAAAATGTGTACCATCAATATTTGAGGTTGGAGTTAAGAGTTATAATCTGCAACTTTTCTGTTGTTACAGCTTAAGAGTTTCTTGAGTTTCAATAGCAATATTTTATCATGATTTATAGAGGTTTGATATTCCTTCTTGTGGGACATGTGCCCTCAGCTATGAACTCGTATTTTGCTTTCCGAGATCATTGCTATTGGATTGTTCTTATTGGTTTCGTGCTCACTCCGAGGAGCAACGTTTTCTTGTGCATTGGAACCTGTTTTTGGTTTGTTTCTTCTTTTTGAGAAAAGAATTAACCAACTTGTGTTGCCAAGTTTTATAAAGAAAAATTGTAGAAAAATCTATCAGGAAACAAATAAAAAAAGAATAATGGTAAAAACAGCATCTGACAAAAAGTTACGGTCGAAATACCGACGTACTGTCTAGTGGACAGAAATCTTCAGCTTTCATATTTCGGTCAATCCTTGTGCTTTTCAATTCCAGATTGCATTCTTTTGAATTATCTTATGTCTATCACTCATACATTGTTATACACTTGTTTGAGCCTTCCTCCATCCTTGGTTGATCAGCAACATAGGCTAAGAGCTAGATACGAACTATAATTCAGTTATGTGCAATTTCTAAAATTAACTGATTGTTCTCCATTGCTACATATCTAGCCTTCCAAGCTACACTTTCTACTAACCAAGCATATCACATTGAACCAGCCCTTCCAATCGCTTTACTCATCACTTAAGACTGGTTATCACGAGCCAACCACCGGTTGTACCACCTGTTTGCATTGGTAAGAACTTGCAAGAGCTTGGTAAGAGCTTGAGCGTGTGTGACTTTTGAACCTCCACCACCTAGTAGTTGATAGGATTTGTACACTTGTGTATATTTTCTGGCTGGCTACTAACAATGGTAGGTTTGAGAAAGTTGGTAGATTACGATGACATCGTGGGCAGGTTTGAACTCAAAGGGAAACAACTACCGACATACATCTTGCCACTCACTGCTGAGAGTACATCGCTGGACTACTTACTATGGGTTACTATGTTGGATAGCTACTTTGAAAGATAGGAGCTTGATCCTCATGAGAAGATGGGCATGGCAAGAACAACGCTGATCGGTGATGTTCAACATTGGTGGTCGAATCTCAAGTACCACTACATGTACACATGGGAGGAGATGAAGAAAAAATTACGACGTCGTTTTGTACCTCCACCACCCACGCCCGCAAGCAAGGTGCAACCTAAGGTAACTAAAAATACTGACATTGTTTTGGCTCCTATTCCATCTACAGATACCGCCGAGACGCTTGAAGAGATGAAGGATGATCTGGCGCATCTTATGTCATTAGAGGAGTAGTTTGATGTACCTACAGTATTTGATAAGGACGATAATGCCAAAGGTACCGATTTGATGCTACAGCAAGGCATAGAGCAACCTTGTGAGTATATACCTGTTGTAGTGCAATCTTTTGATATTCCTTGTGTTGCCTTGAACGAACCATGTGTTGATCTGCATTCACATAATTTTGCACATATCGAATAAATTACACATAAGGAAGTACTTGATATGTAACACCCTGGCTATGCGAAAGCCAAAATGTTACATAAACCTCCAACACAAATAACAATACTATTTATGTGCAACACTTTTACAACTACTAACATATAAACTTCAACACACAAGAGAAATACTATCATAATTGATCTAATTTTAGCAACATAACAAAACTCTAAATGTCCGACCATAATAATCCATTCAAGAGAAATACCATCAAGAATAAATCTAATGAATATAAATCCTTAACTATATCAACCAAAACATAACGAAGGACCATGACAATCATTAGGACACCATTTATTACAATCCAAAACTCTCAATTGAACTCGTTTTTAAACAACAATTTACAAAGAGAACCTAACTGAAAATAAAGAGTTCTCATCGCAACCACACAATGCCAACTTTCCACCAAAAGGGTCAAATCCAAAATAAAAAATTCATCACAAAAACCATTCCACTTTCTAATTAGGCAGTTTGCGAATGAACACCACGAAAGCCAAATAAGAAATCACTCGAATGCCCAAATCAAATATTTCTTTTATTCTGTCTGAACTAGAAAGAATCACACATGCCAACACAGCGCCTATAACACCCTAGCTATGCGGAAGCCAAGATATTACTTAAAAGTCTAACATACATCAACAATACGAAATAATTTTAGCAATCTATCAGCTAATAATAGGTAAGGATCAACAAACAATAGATTGATCATAAGAATTTATTTAGATTTGAGCAACATTTCAAACTTGTAAATATCCAATCATATTGATAATAATATGAAAGAAATACTGATTCAAGAACATAACATTCATAATGTCTGAATATGAAACAGAATGGTAGAAAACTTATGCAAGAATGATATGCATGCTCTTCACTTATGCTTATACTGGTATAGCCAGTGAACACCCGTCGGTGTCCACTCAGGCCCGCATTATCCAAAATGCGGAGATCCAAGGCCCGTATGAAGAATATTTCATAACGGGGATCCAATTTACCTACATTAGAATGGTGGGTCTTACGTGCCCATACTAGAATAACAGGTCTTTACTTCCCACTCCCGTGGGTAAAACCTGAACGAACGAACGAACGAATGAATATATGAATATGAAAGACATAATCTCAAGAAGCATGGTTTAACATATGTAGAAAGAAACAGAAATCATTGGAAACTACTCATAGACTATAGAAGTTAATCATAGCAAGAACGTCAAGCACTACAAACAATTAACCATCAATTCAATCCAAAATGTACTTGCCTTTTGCGTTGCGATGCGCTAGGAGGCAAGGATGATGCCACTAATCTCGAAGCCTCTCCTCTTACACCATTAAATTATTCGAATAAGAACAACATGATATCAAGACGTTACTTGTAACGTTTCTATCTCATCTTCCCACAACCCAAATGTAATACCTCGACCTACTCGTATGCGGCCCATGTGGCCCATGAGGAGTTGTGTGGTGGGATTAGTCCCACATTGCTTGTCTAAAGTGAGTTGTACTAGTATATAATGCCTGTTGGGTCCAAACATAGCACCTCCGGGTTAACCCTTTTACACGGCGAGGACGAAAGTGTAAGTGGGGTGCTATGTGTGTCTTGGTCCGTCCCACGGTGAAATTTGGGCATTGGCGGATTTTGGGCGAGGATGTTACGAGATGGTATCGAGCATCAACCTTATTGCCGCAGGCGCGTGCGGGATGAAGCGGGCATATGGCGCATGGCGCATGTGGTCCCGAGTGGACACACGGCATGGCATATGTGCAAGACTTTGGACGAACGGGACGTGTCCGAGGGGTGGTTCTGGGCATTTGCAGCGTATGCGGTGTCTTTGCCGAGGCGTCCACCCTAAGGGGTGAATGTAATACCTCGGCCTACTCGTATGCGGCCCATGTGGCCCATGAGGAGTTGTGTGGTGGGATTAGTCCCACATTGCTTGTCTAAAGTGAGTTGTACTAGTATATAATGCATGTTGGGTCCAAACATAGCACCTCCGGGTTAACCCTTTTACACGAAGCGAGGACGAAAGTGTAAGTGGGGTGCTATGTGTGCGCGGGTCCGTCCCACGGTGGGCTGGGCATTGAGCGGATTTTGGGCCAGGGTGTTACACCAAAGTTAACTACTTGCTCTACTCAAGCTAAACAACAATCTAACAGGAAGCTACACTGGACAACAGTATTAAAAGTTACACAACTTTCGCTCTGAAACTCATAAAAGAGCAAACTCAAATTCTATGGAAAGGTAATGAAATCCTATACAATAACCTAGTTGGTGAGAATCTCTAATTCGGCCAACTTCTGAGTCTAATAATCAGATGAACATCCAGAACTATAATCTGTCAGGCAGAATATACAGCAGAATAAGAAAATTCATAACTTTCGAATGGATGAACCAAATTTCAAGATTTGTAACAATCTGGAAATCTTAAGAAATATCCTACGACAATCGTGTTGGGTGAAATCTCTGAAGAAGCCCTTAACACAATCTTATTTCATAAACAAGATGACTGCTAATATTCGCTAGACTTTCTGGACAGCAGTAATGAAATCAACGTAACTTCTAGACCACAACTCCAAATTGGGTGATCTTTGAACTTATAAAAAGCTGAAAGCAAAGCCTACAAATGTCTAGGAGACGCAATCCTCCAATTCGGATTCGATCTACACGAAAACCGACGATTCTATTTACGACATCGATCCATAGAGAATGATTGAATTAAACCATGAGGACTCGAGATTACCCTTGAAGACGCGTGTGAACTTGTTGAAATCCACTGAACTTCCCACGAGAATCCCCTCTCCCCTTCCTTCTCCCTCTCTTCCTTGGCCGGTAGCACCTAAGGGGGTTCCTCCCTCCTTTCTTCTTCTTGGCTGGTAGCACTCAAAGGAGGCGGCACAAGGAGGCGGCTCTCTTGTTCACGGAGGCATCATGGCGATGGCGGCACTCTTGTAGCACGTTGTGCTCTGATGGCGCCCTAGGGTTTCCCCTCCACCTCCTCCTTTTGTTTGTGGCCGGCCCACTTCTTGGGTATGGGCCGAAGGCCCATAACTATTTCCCTTATTTTTCCCATAAATTCATATTATTAATCATTTTTTAATTCATTAAATACTCATTTAATAAAATGGGACATTACAGCGCCAACTCAAATTGCCAAAGACATCATTCATAAACACATAGCTCAAACAAGAATCAAGGGAGCGTTTCATTACCCGAGGCAACATTTTTCTCAATTTCTCTTTTAAGAATAAAAGTTCTCTCAAATTATGGAATTCCAATTCTTCGCATGACACTAACTCATTTTTCTTAAATTGGCAACCTTAACGCCATGCTCAAACCGAATACATCAACCACACCTTTATAGAGAGGTTCTATTGACTTCACAGAAACATACTCTAGCCAACTATTTACCGACGGAATTGCTTTGTCCGATGACTCCCAATGCATCTCAAAATAGATCTCACACGCAATCACACCACCTCAATCCTTTAATAACAAACAACTCAGAATTCACATCACATATTCTCATGTACTACATCAAAAGGGTCCTATCAATGATCATCCCACTATCCAGAATCCACCCTTATTCTACTTCCTCTACACAAAATTCTTGGGTGACCAAAGTCCTAGCATAAAAATGCAAAGCCCAAATTTAACCTCCAAGACTCCTACAATGAACTTCTGGTGTAAATGATAGGAAAATCCTCAAATTCGATGACTAAAATTCTCACAATCTAACCATACTCGATCATTAACTTTAATAGATAAATATATTCTTAACCAAATTACCCTTTGAAAGATTCTAACTCCAAGAGAGTTACTCATTGAAACCAAGTCATACCTGATAATAATCCAATAAACTCTGCTACGTCATTAATTGCTTTAACGATTAGATTACTTCGCTAATCTTTCCCTCATTACACTACACCGTCATATTTCACCTACACAACCATGCAACTACCCAGTCGCGATACTCTAATAAACTGATTAAGATTTCCATTCTTTCAGTAATTCTAATATTCCACCCAAAATGAACAAAAGATCTTGGACCACAAATCACTATAGGTTCTATTAGTTGTAACAATACAATTAGTTTAGCCCCAAAGACAAACATTCTGTATAACTAAGATTCTCTCTAAGAATTATACACAAAATCAATTCATCCTCTAATGCTCCTCAAATAACTTACATCCCAAGATCTCACAGCCTTGTAAACTTGACCACTACTAATCAGTTGCCACTATTCATCTAGAAGGATTTGTAAAACAAACCGATTACTCCTTTCTCAAAAGAAGAGGCAAATATAATCATTTTAAGTACACATGAAACGTTTTCCATTCGTGATACACAAGACCAACAGAGATGGTCAAATAGTAACGATCTCAGAAGTCAAAAGACGACATCACAGTTAAAGGCACTAATCCCACAAGAAGAGAATACCAAACCTCAACCAATAAGAATAAAACATTGCGTTTGAAACTTGAGAAACTCTTATGCAGCCAAATAAACAGGTTAAGCACGCCTCAAAAAGCTACAAGCTACAAAACTTGAGTCCACCTCTCAAATATTCCAACACGTCGCTGCGCTCAACAAATTTCAGCTACCACAATATTTAGGAACTACCAAAGGCCATGAATGCAAAACTCCAAACGTTTCATTTAATTAATATTACGAAAGGCGATCAAAGTACTTTCTTTCTAAAAGAATCGTCACCACACCCACATCACAATCACTTGCAAACAACCTTACTAACATTAAGAATAATACACTCTTAACACGAATCTTTATCGTTAACTCTTCCATTATAAAGCCCCTAAAATTTCACCAAATTATTCCATACTACTTTATTATCCCATCTTCAAAATGAGAGTATACCAAAACCCTACAACTTCACTACAACAACTACTTTTTTTAAGAAGGGATCTACTACACAAATTAAAAGGTTTTACCAAAACCCTTTCATCAAGGACAGGCTATCATCCGACAGTTTCACAATTGTGTAGGCATAACCGCATAAGCCACCTATTAAATCACATCAGCTCAACTCTTAGTGGTGCTCAATACCAGACTTTAACACACAACAATTGCACTTCAACCATCTATTTACAACCACATATTCAATTGTTCATCCTCACGTTTAGTTTTTGGCAAAATCACACTAAAACTTCAAGAATCGAAATCTTCCATTGATCAAAAGTCTGAACAACACTACAACCAAATTCATTGCGTCATTCTATAAAGAAGAATTATCCGGAACTACTCCTATAAATTTTAGATCCACTGGTATTCAATCCCTTCAACCATTTTGTACACAATTCCAACAGTTAATCATACTCACGTTTATGTAAAGCTAGCAACCATATACGATCATCAAGTATCTACAGAAAATGATAACCCCACAAATAATATCTATTAAGGCCATAACCTAGCATCACCTCAAGTTTCCCTTTTCTCACAATTAGACTAATCCATTGGGACCAAATAATCCAACAAGTTCAGCAAATTAAACAATTTTAATGACTAAACTAGTTCATTAACGTCCCATACTTCGTAATAACTCTTCTGACTCCAATTAGGTATGGACATACTCTTAGTCACTACCCATCAGGTAATTACTCTATGTCAACATCAAATTAATCAACTTCAATTTCCAAGGATCTAGGTTAAGACCAATCATGCACACGCTACAGATCTGACTTGATAACTCATACCACATCAATGAACTTCTGTGTTTACCACCTCTCGCTTAAATATAGTAAGACATCACAAAAGGATTTTAACTCCTTTCAGAACAAAAGAGGCATTAAACTTCAACACTTGAAATAATCCCAAAAGAAATACATAAAGCCAAAGATTTCACATATTAAAGAACTTCCAAAGCTTTCACATGTTAAAGAACTTGCAACAGAAAACTTTCAGTATCCAGAATACAAAGCAAATAAATGATTCATAGTTTCCAATAAGAAGGGCAGAACTCCCAGGAAAATATCAATTTTGCTGATAACCGACGTTCACACAAAGCAACAATAGATCAGCGGTCAGGAGAACAAACAATCGCTTTATGGAACTAAGAAAGACCAATGAAAACTCACCAGCTGTATTGTAAACACTAACTCAAGAGAAAAATTTCGTCAACTGCAATTATAACCAGAATTGGCCAAAATTCAAGCTCAAGGAAGAGAACAACTTTTCTAAAGAAACTCACCCTCAACCCCTATAACTATGGTTATCAAAATAACTACTTCTCTATTTCCATACCACGAATGGTGATGTAACCTGGCAAAGCCTAGGGCCACAACCACGACCTCAACATCAACTATTATTACACATAACCAATGTAATAATCAAATCATAAGCATTCAATATCAATTCATAACAGCAATGATCAAAGTGACATAACAGAAACGTAAATGCAATGCTTTGCCCATTCCCATACTACTGTGCACCAGTGTGTTAGGTTTTTAAGTTAATTAACCATTAACAAATTTTGGCAAATTAAGATTCCTAAGTTGTTAACCTATTCACCACAGACCTAAAGCCCGCTCTGATACCAACTGTAACACCCTAGCTACGCGAAAGCCAAAATGTTACCTAAACCTCCAACACAAACAACAATACTATTTATGTCCAACACTTTTACAACTACTAGCATATAAACTTCAACACACAAGAGAAATACTATCATAATTGATCTAATTTCAGCAACATAACAAAACTCTAAATGTCTGATCATAATAATCCATTCAAGAGAAATACTATCAAGAATAAATCTAATGAATATAAATCATTAACTAGATCAACCAAAACATAACGAAGGACCATGACAATCATCAGGACACCATTTATTAGAGTTCAAAACTCTCAATTGAAAGGTAATAATAGGTTTATTAACTAATATATAAAATGAGTGTGTGTATCCATGTGACTACTCCCTCCCAAAGCACGCCGTCTTTAGAGTTTACCGAAAACAAACAAACTAGCAAGGGTGAGTCCATGACTCAACAAATACAATTGAATAATATGAAAAGTAATGGATCAA
Source organism: Phyllostachys edulis (assembly GCA_036346405.1). Taxonomy (NCBI): domain Eukaryota; kingdom Viridiplantae; phylum Streptophyta; class Magnoliopsida; order Poales; family Poaceae; genus Phyllostachys; species Phyllostachys edulis. Next base: position 14,843,883 of record CM070559.1, on the reverse strand, counting down.
AAACATGTCATCCACAATATACGAATACATGAGTAGAAAGACAAGAATCTTATGCAAGTATGAAAATGCATGCTCTTCTCTTCTGCTTATACCGGTATAGTCAATGAACACATGTCGGTGTTCATTCAGGCCTGCATTATCCAAAATACGGGGATCCAAGGCCCGTATGAAGAATCTTTCAAACGAGGATCCAATTTGCCCATATTTGAATGATGGGTCTTATTTGCCTATATTGGAATGATGCGACTTCATTATCCACTCCCGTGGGTGAAATATGAACAAATGAAAGAACGAATGAATACATTGTAATGATAAACATAATCTCAAAGAAGCATGGAATAACCACCATGAAATGAAATAATTAATACTGGAATTATTCACAATTCATAGAATTTAGCCATTGCATAAGCAACAATCACTTTGAATAAATAAACAGTCAAGACAATAACAATTGTACTTGCCTTTCGCGTTGCGCCGCGTTACGAGGCCAGAAAGATGCCGCTAATCCCGAAGCCTCTCCTTCTACACAATTAAGTTACTCAAAATAAGAATGAAATGGTAACATGACGCTACTCGCAACGCTCTACAACGCCTTCCCAAAACCCAAGATTTAACTATTTGATCTACTCAAATCAGACGACAAACTATCGGGAAACTACATTGGACAGTGGCCTTATAAATTACATAACTTTCTCTCTGTAAATCATAAAAATACATTCTCAAATTCTCTGGAAATATAACAAAATTATCTACAATAACCTAGTTGGCGAGATCCTCTAATTCTGCCAACATCTAAGTCTAATATTCCGTTGAAAATCTAAAGTTATAATCTGACAGACAGAATAAACAGCAGTACAAGAAAATTCATATCTTTCAAATGGCTGAACCAAAATTCATGATCTTTAACAATATGAAAAGCTTAAGAAATTTCCTACAAAAATCATGTTGGGAGACCACCCTGAATCAGCCATTAACACATCCTTAGTTAATAAACAAAACGACTGCTATAATTTGTCAGGATTTATATATATCAATAAAGAAACTAACGTATCTCCCAAACTACAACTCCGAATTAGGTGATTTTAGAACCTATAGAAAGCTGAAGACAATCCCCACAAATCTCTAGGAGACCCTAACCTCCAAGTTTGACTTGAACTATGTGAAAACTGACGAGCAGATATGGTACAAATTACTGATTCTAATCATAGCAGTTCAACAATTCTCTAATCGATGGCAATTAAGAATCTAACTTGATCCAAACATCGGGAAGACAATCGTTACCCTTGAAAATGCGTGTGCCCGCTGAATTCCTCACGTGGTACTCCTCTCCTATTCCTTCTCCTCTCTTCCTTCCCCTCCTTCTTCCCAACGGCCGGCAGCAACAGCAAGGAGGATGGCGCCTGGGAGAGGAGGAGGAGCAGGAGGGCGGATGCTACTGTAGCACGGCGACAGCTACTGTAGTAGGGGTTGGGTACTGTAGCATATTTAGGGTCCCCCCTTTTGGGCCTTGGTGCTGTGGGCCAAGATCCCATGGCCCAAGTTTTGAAGAAATTTCGGAAAACCCCCTTTAACTATTTTTGTTTTCTCTCTAACACGTTTCGGAGTATTACATGATAGAATATCCCCTCTGATGCATTGTGCTATATCATGCTTGATGAGTCCGTTAGTTTGGAATGTGCTATGGAGAAAGTTTCTGAAATTTCATCTTTAAATTCTCTATCTAGTACCTACACCTACTGTTTTAAATTAATTGGATATTATGGTGTAGACAATCAATTTCTTGTATATCGAATATGCATAACTCGTGATCACATAGATGAATTAAAGATTGTTGTTTTGAACAACAATTCTTGTGTGCTGAATCTTGTTCATTATGAGAGAAAAATAAAATTTAACGATTATTCAATCTCTTTGTGTTCATCTCTTATTGCATCATCTGGTATTGACAATCTGAATAATGATGTTGAAGTATGGAAGAACTTACAAATCTTTTCACCCTTGCTAGATGAATTTGCTATTGCTCGATTGAAATATGATTATATGGATGAACTCTGTTTGATTCCAAAAGTTGTAGATTTGCCTATATGTGCTACCCCTGCAAGTTTACAATTTCATAGATTTGAATTGCATAAATGCTTCACTTACATTTGCAAAACTAGTTGCAATAATTGTTATGTGAGAAATTTTGTTTTGCTCATTAACATATATGATTATTCTTGGGGTGATAATACATTGAGCTTTTATGATCGCTGCCGTTTTATAACATTAATTATGCAACAACGAAGAACTATTAAAACGGATGATATATACATATACCATGCATACACCTTGGCTTCTTTGTTACCCTATTTTCAGCTTCTCAAAAGCTGAAGATGACTTTGTTTTCAAGAAAGGGAGGATGATGTGACTATGCCACAAACGCATATGACCATAAAGGCAAATTCGTTCCTTCAACTTTAATTTGTTTTAAATGAGAATATGACGCTACCTAATAATGAAAATGTATATTTGTGCAGCTATACAAAGGAGGAATGCATCAACACCTAAAGAGTTCAAGTTGGATACGTTCTGGAATCCGATTCGGCCTCCGGAGATAGTACTGACTTTAAACATGCATAACTGTTACATACGAAGTTTGTTGGAGGTCCACGGGTACTTGATGGAAAGCTTATCTCATCCTCTTTATAACGGATCTAGCCCCACCTCCAAATTATTTCTGAGCGCACCGTAACCACCAAAATAATCTAGCACTATTTCTGAGCCCGAAACAAAATGGTGCTGCGCCACCTCCACTTGGGCCCATGGGCCTTGTAACCCTAGGGTTTGGTACTATTTATGCAGTTATTGTTCACATGTGAGCGTGCAAACCCTAGGGTTACAAGGCCCATGGGCCCAAGTGGAGGTGGCGAAAGACCGCTTTGTCTCTGCTCGAAACAAAGATCTTGATTGTTTTGACGATTTCTAGATAAGATTTCCATCAAGTACTCGGGGACCTCCAACAAACTCTGTATGTGAAAGTTATGCACGTTTGAAGTCAGGGCTATCTCCGGAGGCCGAATTTGACGATGCAGATCCCACTAAGCCTCATCATGTTTGTCATCTGAACAAATCACCCTATGGTTTAAAACTAGCACCTTGTGCATGGTTTCAAAGATTTGCTACCTTCATTTGTTCCATTGGATTCATATCTTCTTGCTGTGATTCCTCTCTTTTCATCTACATGTCCAATTATCACACCACCTTTTTGCTCCTGTATATGTAGATGATATCATTCTAACTACCTCCTCCATGTCCCTTCTAAACAATGTTATTTCCTCGCTTAGTCACAAAATCTCCATGACTGACCTTGGTCCGCTGCACCACTTTCTCGTCATCACTTGTACACGTACAACTGATCGCCTCTTTCTCTCCCAAGCAACCTATGTGGCTGACTTGTTGGAACGTGCGGGCATGACTCATTGCAAGCCGTGCGTCACACCCGTGGACACTCGCTCTAAGCTTTCTTCCACTGCCGTTTCCCCATTTCTAGACGCCACATATTATCAAAGCATTGTTGGTGCTTTACAATATCTTACTATCACCCATCCTGACATTTCGTACATCGTGCAACAAGTATGCTTGCATATGCACTCACCACAGGAGCCTCACATGCAGCTTATCATGTGGATTCTGCACTATCTTCAGGGTACGCTGTAGATGGCCTCACACTTCATCACTCTTACTCTTCCCAACTCATTGCCTTCTCAGATGCATATTGGACTGGTTGCCCGGATAGTCGTCGTTCTACTCATGGTTATTGTGTGTTCTGAAGAGATACAGGTAGGCTACACTAGCTGATAATTCAAAAATTCGACCACGTAAACCAGGAAGTCATGCAAGCAAAAGATTATAGATCGATACCACTAGACATACAATGCAGCAGAAAAAGAGTTGGAGCAGCTTGATCAAACGTCGAGCGCGTCGATGTAGTGGTCGTAGTAGATCGTCCAGCGTCCTCGATGTCGATCCTCTCTTCTAGCAACCAATCGTGTTCCTTGTGAAGATTGTGGGTCGTCCTCATTCAGCACAATAGCAATCGCAGCAGCGCCTCTACGGTATCCACACGTCCAGGGATGGAACACCATACGTCGGTGTGCTAGCACCAACTCGCAAGATAGGGCCTTCGAGAAGATGACGGCTAGGGTTTTAGTGATGCAACTCACGTCATCTCTCTTGTCCCAACAGCTTCATGCATCTCCTTATAAAGAGCTCAGGACGGATCCTATCCGAACTCATTTGTTCCAACCCGTTAAGTGTGTGACCCTGTAGGTTCATGCGTAATTGGTTGTGACTCAAAAACTCTTTTCTGACCACAAGTCGTTAACGGTTCCTAGCAGGACATAACAATTCCTAAATACACATAAATTATATCGGATGAACCTTAATGCAATATGATCTACGATTAGGTCCTCATCACTTACGACCAACTCGTATCTCTATACAATCAGTTCATATTTAGTCATGACCAGTTCGTAATGCCTTACAACCAGTTAGTGATTATGTTTGACCAGTCTATGACCAGCTCGTATCTCCATACCACCAGTCCGTATCTAGTCAAACTGAACGACCTACTTGTGTATTCTGCCATTGACTCACGATATTTGGTTAAACTCCAAGTGAGATATTTTTGTAATACCCTGGCTATGTGGAAGCCAAGATGATACCTAAAAGACTAACATACAACAACAATGCGGAATAATTTCAACATCATCTCCACTAATGGCAAAGAAAGAACAACATCTATTAGAACAAATGCAGGAATAATCTGATTCCAACAACATATCACAAATTCCAACTATCCAAATGTACTGAATCAATTAAGATAATCCTATCAATAGATTAATCAGGGATCACAAGTAGTTATTTAATCAACCATATCAAAGAGAAAGATACCATCCACCATCAAACTATATTTATTACAATTCAACATTTAACGAATGAAAGACAATGACAAGTTCATATCATTGAAAATTGAATATTGTGAAGTGAATGCATTATCCGTGACTACTCCCTCCCATGAATGCTGTCTTCAATGTTTACCTAAAACAAGTAAACATGGCAAGAATGAGTCCACGACTCAGCAAGTACAACAGAACAAAATGTACCCTACTGAATAAGAATATAATAGAATGAATGATAATAACATTTCATCACATTATAGATTTCGAATGTAGAATGGACGAATAAGAACAAGATAGTCACTTTATAGAATATGAATTTAGAACAATAGAAATTATATGAATGAATGAAATGCATGAACTCCACTTCTGCTTATATCGGTATAGCCAGTGACACACCCGTCGGTGTTCACCTAGACCCGCACTTATCAAAATGCGGGGATCCAAGGCCCGTATGAAGAACGTTTCATACGGGGATCCAAATCTACCCACATTGGAATGGTGGGTCTTACGTGCCCATACTGGAATTGATGGGTCTTTACATTCCACTCCCGTGGACGAAACATGAACAATGAATGAATAGAATGAATTATGAATAATGAAAGACATCATCTCATTAAACATGGATTAACGAACGTGAAAAGAACATGAAGCATTGAATCTACTCATGGATCATAGAAATAACAGTATGAACAACAAGCACTTAGCATTCACCAATAATAAGAATCACAAGGTACTTGTCCATATTGGAATAATGGGACTTCCCTATCCACTCTCGTGGATGAATATGAAAGAAGGAACGAATGAATATATCGAACGTAAACATACCACCGAATAATCATGGTTTAACAATTATGAAGGGAAACAAGGAATACCGGGATTACCCATTGCATAATCACCAATCAAGTGGAACAAAACAACAAACAAGACAAATCAATTGTACTTGCCTTTCGAACTGCGATGCGTTAGGAGGCAAGGACGAAGCCACTAATCCCGAACCCTCTCCTCCTACACAATTGAATTACTTGAATAAGAAACAATGTGACTAGGACGCTACTCGAAACACTTAGTCGCATCATCCTAAATCTAAGGTTCACATGGTCGATCTATCCAATTAACCTGATAGTTTAGCAAGACGATAACCTGGACAGCAGTACTAAACACATCATAACTTTTGGTCTAAGACTCTAAACAGAGTGAGCTCAGATCCTATGGAAAGATAACGAAAATACCCACATTAAACTAGTTGGGTGAATCCTCTAATTCGGCCAACATATTAGGTTAACAATTAGATGAAAGTCTAATACAAAATCTGCCTAGCAGAAATAGACCGTAGTAGAGAAACAATCATAATTTTTAATTGGTTTAACCTAAATCCACGATTCTGGTCATTCTGGAAAGCTAACAACAATATCTTCAAAAGTCTATTTGGCATGAAGCTCAGATTTTGCCTTTAACAAAAAGTGGCACAAGGTTCAAAACTACTATCAGAACCTAACAAATAATCTGGACAGTCAGATTGAAATATTCATAACTTTTATTCTACAAATATGAATAGAGTGTTCTTTAACAATATGGAAATATGATAAAATTATCTACAGAACTCGTTTTGGGCAAAAATCCTGAATCTGATCCTAACCAAAACATATTTTAATAAACATCTTGGTGATAATTCTCGTCGATTTTCGATCAGAGGAAAGATTCTATCATAACTTTTGAACCGTAGATCGGAAATAAGTGATCTTGGTGGCTACGGAAATCTAAGAACGATTCCCACATAACTCTAGGAGATGGGAACCTCAAATTCATAATCTAAACACATGAAAACCATCACGCAAGGTTCTGGATAGAACTGATCTAATTTCAGCAGGGAACCAATCTACTAAACATAACCAATTACGCATCTAACATGAATCAAACAGCGAGGAAAACCGCTTGTTACCCTTGAAGAACCACAGGATGTTGCCAATCAATACTCACGAAGAAGATCCCCTTTTCTCCTCCTTTCTCTTCCTCTTTTCCTTTTGCCGGCGGCACCCGAACGATTCATCTTCCTCCCTCCTTCTTGTTGGACAGCAGCAAGGGGAGGAGGTGGGTACTGTAGACAATGGGGTACTGTAGCTGGCAGCAACACTGTAGCACAGGTGTGCTATAGTGCATCTCGGGTTTTTGGCTGCCCCTAATGGGCCAAGGCTATGGGCCTTTGGCCCAAGATTTAATCTCCCTTCTCGAGAAATTCTGAAATTCCATTTTAAATCCCGATAAAAGGTTTAAAATTCAATTATAATTATAAAGATTGAACGGGGTATTACAATTTTATCATCCATGAACTATTCACTACTTTCTCGATCAAGTGACGGATAACTTCATGTGGTAGACTCTTCAACCACTAGTGGCATGGCCATGCACTTTCTTTATCCAACCACATCGAGGGGCCCAAAGATATCTCTCCTGTTATGTTAGGAGGGGCAAATCCCATATCCGACCAGTCACATCCCTCCGTATGTTTCATAGCATACCCGAAAGCTACCTTTATAACTACCTAGTTATGGAGTAGCGTATGCTACAGTAAACGGTGGGGTGCGGGTGCTGGCTGTGCGAGATGACATGGCGCCACGTAGGCGGCCACGTCGGATTAGCACCTAGGTGGCGCTGACCTGGCCATCACGTGGCCGAGCCATGTAGGCCTGATGGTGGCGCAAAGCGGGCGACGAGCTTGCCGGCGTTCTATGCCGGGGCGAGGCGAATGAATGGTACCAAAAGAGAGAGGGAGATACGTGGATCCTGATGTGCTACCTTGCGGCGGGAGAGTGTGGCGATTTGGTCATCGGTGGCGAGGTTTGGCGGCGGCGTCTTTAGGGCTCCGGTGAAGTAGGCATTCCCGAGCTCCTCCGGCAAAGTGAGAGTGTGCACGGGCTTTGTGGTGGCGCAGTGATGCTGATGGTGGCGGGGACGAGGGTGGAGCGTCGACGGTCTCGCCGGAATCAAAGAAGAAACGAAGGTTCACCGCCAGCAAAGAACTTCAAAATTAGGGCTCTAGAGAGGGATTGGGGAGAGGCGCGTTAAGGCGTTGGGGTGAGTGCTTCAAGGCGCACCCGGGGCGTCCTTTCATAGGGCAAGGGTGGCATGGGTTCGCCGTATCGCCCAAGAAGGTCCATGCGGCATGACGGAGCAATTAGGGGGATTCAAGGCGAAGGAAAGGAAAGAGAGGACTGTGTCGGAGGTGGAGAGGATCCGGGAATTGAATGCGCGTGCCAATTAGGAAGATGTGGCCGGATTTGAACGTGTAAGGAAGGATTTTGAAAACCGGTAATGGCGGACGCGGGCACGAGTAAGGAAAGCAGCAAGGAAGAAAGGAAAGGGTGACGAAGGCACTGTAGCAATGGCCCCACTTGGCAGTGGAAGAAAAAGAAAGGAAAGAAAGCGGACGAAGCGGTGGCCATTCAATTTAAATCGAACGGTCCACACCGATGGGGATGTTCGGATCGTCTGGAAGAGCAAACAAGATCGGTCTGTTAAAATCAGATCGGATGGTCCACCTCAAAGAAACGTTTGGACCGTTCCGAACGTGACTCTGATCGGATCGTAGATTTGCGATCCGACGGCCGAAACTGGTCGGGGACGAACGCGCGGAAGGAGCGACCATTTTGGGCTGCGCGCGCGTGGATAAGAGTTGGGCCGAGTCAAAGATTCGGCCCAAACACTGTTGAGAGGATTTCTAAGGGTTTAGCAATTTAAATAATTCCAGTAATTCAAATAGGCTTTAGAAAATAGCAAATAAAATTTAAAAATTATGAGAAAATTCATAGAAATTCTCAAAGACATTTTGGACTTAAAATAAAATAATTCCAACTATTATTTGGTAATAGATTTTGCAATTAAATTTGTTTTAGCTTTAAAATAATTAAGGAAAAGCTTTTAAAATTTTAGAAAATCCACAAAAATACTTAAGTTTTAATTTTCTCTAAAATTTGAAAATTGGGCTGTTACAGATGTTACCTAAACTCCTAACATAAATCAATAATAAAAGATGTTGCTAACATTTTAACATCTAATGACAACTATACTGCAACACACAAAAGTGCTACTACGTTAAATAGACTAAATTTCAGCAAGCAGTTAAACTCTAAATTTCATATTATAATGTAATATTCAAGGGAACAAAATCATGAATATATCTGGAGAAACTTAAGTCGTCAACTAGCGCAAGTTAAGTCTTAAGACGAACATTAGAAAACAATGTGAAACCAATTATTACAATCCATAGCTCTCAAATGAAGACAAGTCACAAACTTATTATCTAAACTGTGAATCATGTGATATAGTGAAGTTCATCAAGTGGTCTAATCCCTTCCCGAAGCGAGTCGTCCTCAAGGTTTACTTAGAAAAAAACAAGACTTACAAGAGTGAGTCTACGACTCAGCAAATATAATTGAATAACATAAGGAACAACGAACCAATGACATGTCAATATCAATGTTTCACATATAAGAAAACTATGCAATGGGTGCAAGTATGAAAATGCATTCACTTCTCTTCTGCATATACCGGTATAGCTAGTGAACACCCGTCGGTGTTCACTCAGGCCCACGTTACCAAAATACGGGGATCTAAGGCCCGTATGAAGAATCTTTCAAACATGGATCGAGTTGCCCATATTGGAATGATGGGACTTATTTTTGCCCATATTAGAATGATGAGACTTTCATTACCCACTCCCGTGGGCGAGACATGAATGAATGTAATGAAATGAATAACAATAATTGCATTCTCTCGTAGATGCAAAGGGATCTCAACATTGCACATATTCATGTAAGAACGGTAATACTCATCATTTATAGATTTCAATCATGACATTCACATACTCTTGAATTGAACCAAATATGCATTCGAGATAATTCAATCTATACTTGCCTTTCGTGTTGCAACCCGTTGGAAGGTAGGCACGGTGCAATTAACCCCGAAGCCTCTCCTCCTACAACAAGCATCTTACTCAAACAAGCTTAATAAGGTAATACAACGCTCTCAACCGCACTCCCAAAACCCATGACTCAATTACTCAATCTAATCAATTATGACAACGAACTGGCAGAAACCTAAACTGGACAACGACCCTTCTAAAATTCATAACTCTCCAACCGTTAAACATAATAAGGCATACTCAGTCTCTCTGGAAAGAGTACACAACCATATTCAAAAAATTAGTTGGCAAGATCTCCTAATTTTTTCTTTAACTCAATCTATCATATGGATGAAAACTGATAGACAATATGGACAGCAGCACAAAAAAAACTATAACTTTCAATTGGCTGAACCAAAATTTATGTTCTTTAACAACCTGGAAATCTAAGCGAATTTCTTATGAAAGTCATGTTGGGAGACCTCCTTGAATCGGCCATTAACCAAACCTTATCTATTAATTAAAACGGCTTCTGTATTTCGACAGGGTTTCTGGACAGCAGTAAATAAATTAACGTATCTCCCAAACTACAGCTCCGAATTAAGTGATCTCAAAACCTGTTGAAACCTGAAGATAATACCCACAATTCTCTATGAGGCCCAAACCTCTAATTTCACCCTGATCTAGACCTAATCTGCCGAATAAGAAGACTGCAGAATACCGATTCAATTTCAGCAGGATCAACGAATCACTACAACATCATCTCCTCGAAAATACTTAGACTAACAGTGAGGATTAGAGATATTACCCTAGAAGACACGAATGAACTCGCTGAAAATCCCCCACGAATAACTCTTTCTTCGACTTCCCCTTCTTTTCACCCTTGGCCGGCACAACCATGGGCTTCTCCCTTCTTCCTTAGCTTCGGCCAAAGAACAATGAAGGCAAAGACCGGGGAGGAAGGGGGGTCACTGGGGAGGGAGGAGGGTGGCGCAAGGGAGGGAAGATGGGGTGGCGGCCCTAGGAAGAGGAGAGGTGGCACAAGGGAGCGGGGAGGCTCCAGGGTTCAGCCAAACCCTCCCCCCCGTTTTCCCCCACTTGGTCAGCCACCTATTGGGCCTCATGGGCCAAGGTCTGAGGCCCAGGTTCTCGAACAAAAGCAGAAACCCCCTTTTCTTAATTCTATTTTCTCTGTTGAATACTTCCTTTGCCAGAATAAATTCGAAGTATTACAAGAACATATTCCTTCTTTTCTTGTTTAAGAACAATTCTCATATTACGAAACCAGTCAATTAAGTTTGTTCCATTCAGCTTTTCTTTCTCGAGAATAGATTGCAAGTTAAAGATAGGTGTGGAGGAAGTATTAGGCGCCATCATCTACAACAGAAAAATATGCATATGCAAAAATTCAGCACTATGTTTATGTAAGATCTTTTATTAAACACTTTAATAAAAGATACTCCCACTATATGTTCTAAACCAAGTCTCCCTCTAACTTCATATAGTGGGTTTAAGATCCATATATTATTAAGTCCTAGTGATCTTTAGCATCACTGCTAGAAACCTAGTGATTTAGGTAAGCAACTATTTGCCAATCATATCTCAAATGACTCTTGTCTGTTGGGTAGCATCTCTATGCCCCGACGACCAACTTTATGCCCTAAGGACCAAAACCATTTTGATAGCCCCGTCAAGTTAAACCAACACTATGCATGTGGGTGTCCGACACCCACCCCATCTTATTAAGATAGTTAATGGCACCCTACTTTGGTAGACCTACCAATTAACGATCAAAATCGTGATAGGTGCAGCAATTAGAAAGGCATCAATTTTACTTAATTTTTCTTGAGGGATACTACTCTACCATGTTAAAACATCTAATGATAAAATATGATCAATAGCATAACAGGAACAAAATAAAAATTCACAGATAATTATATTAAACTATGAAATAGTATGGCCATTAACATGACAATCTCCATCACCATGCTTCCTGTCCATCGAGCCATCATGCTTGAAATCACCACATTCATCTACTAAGCAATTCCTCCTAAATGCTAGTAATGAATTATATATGATAATATCTTGCATCACATATCGGCACACAGACCGTTATATAATAATATGTAGCTTGATGGTTATAACACAACATGACACGTAGGTCATGAAAAATCCACACATGCATCACATAAACAATGGGCCATACTATTCACATCAATCCCTACAAAAGGTGTTATGCATAGAATCCAATTCTATCGGGTGACATGAACACATAATATTATATAATGCGATAACGATTAATGTAACACCCTAGCTATTCGGAAGCCAAGATGTCACCTAAATAATCTAACATAATAACAGAAATTAAAATATAAGACAAAATTCTAAATTTCGGCAGAACCTCCTTTGTAAAGTTAACAATACCGGAGGTCCCAACAGTCACATATATCAAGACAGTAAGGAATCAATAATTAACAGAACCATAGCTGGAGTATAGTCTAAGTTCAAGCAATTATATCAAAAGGATGATCGAAGATCACAAGCAGTACTTAATCAACCAAACTTGGAAGAGGTTATCAACCACAGCTAACTTTATTTATTACAGTTCATCAATTAACGAATGAAAGATAGAATCAAGTCCTATTATCGAAATTGGAGTATGGTGAAGTGAACGAATAGTGCATGTCTACTCCCTCCCAATAGAGCCATCATCAACGATCACCTAAAATAAACAAACAAAGCAAGAATGAGTCCGAGACTCAGCAAGTACAGTGAATAATTGAGCATACGACCATTATGAACAAGGCAACATCTATTAGGAATATAAACATATCACCGAATGAATATGCGAATGAATGGAATGAATGAATTGAATGAAAGGAATGGATCGCTGCGTGCTTATACGGTATAGTGGTGACACACCGTCGGTGTTCACTAAGCCCGCATTTAACAAAATGCGGATCCAAGTCCCGTATGAAGAACGTTTCATACGGGTGTCCAAATCTGCCCACATTGAAATGGTGGGTCTTACGTGCCCATACTGGAATTGATGGGTCTTATAATCCACTCCCGTGGAAGGAACATGAAGATGGATGCATGTATTGAAGTATGAATTATGAAAGACATCATGTCTACACTTGGAATTAACACATAGGAAAGGAACATAGACTTTGAACATTCTCATGGATCACATAAAAACACAATACGAATATCCAGCATCTAGCATTCAGTAATCATAAGAATATAGAAGTACTTGCCTTTCGCGTTGCGCTGCGGTATTAGGCAATGTCGGTGCCCCTAAACCTGAGGCTTCTCCGCCTACACAACATAGTACTCGAAATAAGAACAACAAGGTATATGTCTCTACCAACAACGATCTGCAACACTCTCACGCTACCACAAGAATTAACTAAATTGACCTAGTCTGAAAACAGAACACCCAACCACCGAAACAAAACTGGACAGCAGCACGGAAAAGCTCATATCTATTGATCTGGGACTCGGAACGAGGTGAGCCCAGATCCTATGGAAACTTAATGAACATATATAAAAAATTCTAGTTAACAAGATCTCCCAATTCGGCCAAATTTAAATGCTAACAGGTGGGTGAAAGAATAGACAAATTCTGATTAGACGAACAGAATAGTGGTAAAGAATATATCACAACTTCTGATCTGCAACTCCGATTAGGGCGTTCTTTATCATTCTGGAAAGGTTACAAGATTTGCTACAATAACTTAGTTGGGTGAAAATCCTTATTCTTCCATTATCATATTCATAATTTAGGAGACAACTAGACAGATCAATCACGTCAGAATTCTGGACAGCAGGCATGAAAACTAACATAACTTTTGATCCGTACGTCGGAATTAGGTGTTCTTGGCGGCCACAGAAAGCTAAGAACAGTATATAACTATCTCTAGGAAATGGACATCACAAATTATGCCTCTAAGAACCCGAAATCGGCTACTCAACCTACTAGACCGAATTGAATGTCTACTAGGGGCAAAACGATCCATCCTAATTAATCGAATTCGCAACTAATCCTCATCAAACAGTGGGGAAAGCACTTCGTTACCCTTGAAGACCCGCAGGAAGACGATGATCAAGCCTCGAAGATGATCCTCTCCTCTTCTTCTCCTCTCTTCTTCTTCTTTTCTCCTTGGCCGGCGGCACCCGAAGAGTTCTTCTCCCTCCCTCCTTCTTCTTCTTGGACAGCAGCAAGGGAGGGGGTGGCTACTGTAGCAGATGGTACGGTGCTCTAGCTACAGTAACCCCTAGGGTTTTGGCTGCCCCTAATGGGCCAAGGCTATGGGCCTTTGGCCCAAGATTTAATCCTCCTTCAAGAGAAATTTTGAAATCCCTTTTTAATTCCTCATAAAACAGTTGAAATTCAAATATTGTTCTAAAGATTGAACGGGGTATTACAATTAACTAGCATGGCGGTCCCGCTAGCCGGTAGCGGGCAGGGTTCGAAGGGGTAGCACCCTTGGAAATTTTTTTTGGGACATGAATCTCATTCACGTAATTGGGCCATGAAAATTCATCGGATTAATCATATTAACCCTATTATAAACCAATCTAATCACCGCTTCTATACAACCACGCACTGCGGCAAATCCCGATGGTGGAATTCTGACCGGTAGGAGTATCATGTAGTGTTATTGTGAACAAGTGGAGTAAATCATCTAGTGCTTTCAACTCATACCTCCCGCAAACCCATCTACTATCACCAACCACCGATTGATCTTATCAACCAGTGCCTAGATTGTTCCATCTATATGAACCGATCTAGGTTATCAAAACAAAATAGCAATAGATCCAATCAACTACTACCATATATCAAGTATATACGACTGATCTAGATCAAAAACTACGCAAGATGGCTCTGATACCACTGAAGGGATACATGTAGGCTACACTAGCTGGTAATTCAAAAATTCTACCATGTAAACCAGGAAGCCATGCAATCAAGAGATTATAGATTGTTACCATTAGACCCGTAGTCAAGCGGAAGAAGAGTTGGAGCAGCCTGATCTAATGTCGAGCGCATCGATGTAGTGGTCGTAGTCGATCGTCCAGCGTCCTCGATGCTGATCCTCTCTTCTAGCAACCAATCACATTCCTTGTGAAGATTGTGGATCGTCCTCATTCAACACAGTAGCAATCGCAGCAGTGCCTCTACGGTATCCACACGTTCAGGGATAGAACACCGTACGCCAGTGTGCTAGCACCAACTCGCACGGTAGGTCCTTCCAGAAGATGGCGACTAGGGTTTCGGTGATGCAACTCATGTTGTCTCTCTTGTCCCAACAGGCTCATGCATCTCCTTATAAAGAGCCCATGACGGATCCTATCCAAACTCGTTTGTTCCAACCCGTTAAGTGTGTGACCCTGTAGGTTCATGCGTAATCGATTGCGACTCGAAAACTCTTTTCCGACCACGAGTCGTTAGCGGTTCCTAGCAGGACATAATGATTCCTGAATACACATAAATTATATCAGACGAACCTTAATGCAATATGATCTACGACTAGGTCCTCATCACTTACGACCAGCTCGTATCTCTATACAATCAGTTCATATTTAGTGATAACCACTTCATAACTTCTTACGACCAGTTAGTTATTATGTTCGACCAGTCTATAACCAGCTCGTATCTTCATACGACCAGTCCATATCTGGTAGAACTAAACGACCTACTTGTGTATTCTCCTTTTGCCTCACGATATCTGGTTGAACTCCAAGTGAGATATTTTGTCATCCATGGACTGTTCAATACTTTCTCGATCAAGTGGTGGATAACTTCATGTGGTCGACTCTTCGACCACTAGTGGCATGGTCATGCACTTTCTTTATCCAACCACATCGAGGGGGCCCAGAGATATCTCTCATGTTATGTTAGGAGGGGAAAATCCCATATCCGACCAGTCACATCTCTCTGTATGTTTCATAGCATACCCAAAAGTACCTTTATAACTACCCAGTTACAGAGTAGCATTTGGCAATCCCTAAGTGTACTATTACACATGTAGGAAACCATGTTGATCTCAGGTCTAAGGATTATACATCATCATTGCTTGGGACCAACTGATGACACATAAAATCATAACAATCTTAATAGTGTCGCAAGGTTGGTCAATCCAACACCATGTTCTCTAACATGTGTTCATATTATTGATTTAATATCCCTATATCTATGACCGGTGAACCATGGTCGTCAATCAATACATGTGTTGGTCGATAAGTCACTAGTGTTCCGACCAGTGACATCCAACTAGGGATTCATTTAGAATGACATCATATAAATTAAAGAGTTTCACCAACAATACACATACGGGTTAATCTTTATAATTGATGTTTCATTCAGGGAACATAAATAATATTTATTCTATGACTCATAAACATAGACGAGATACAATCATCTCTATGATTGCCTCTAGAGCATATCACCAACATGTTCCTAGGAGACAACCTTGTTTCTTGGTCTTGAAAGCGGAAAACCACGGTGTCACACTCCGGTGCCGAAGCCGAATGGCGTGTGGTCGCTAACGCAGTAGTCAAAACTTGCTGGGTTCGATAGTTATTTGCAAAACTTCACCATCCTGTGTAGCGCGCCACTATTGTGTATTGCGATAATGTCTCGGCAACATACTTATTGTCCAATGCAGTACAACATAAAAAAAAGAAACACATTGAGATATATGTGCATTTTGTTCGGGAGAAAGTTGTGTGTGCTCCACGTTCCATCGACATCTCAATTTGCTGACATCTTCACGAAAGGGCTGCTGACTTCATTGTTTTCAGAATTTTGGTCCAGCCTCATCGTCAGTGACGCTGTGTCTGTGGTGGGATGTTAAAGTATATATGGCAGGTATGCATGGGGGGGGGGGGACACCATCAATTGTGGATCATATACGAGCATTCCATACTTGTGCAGATCGGATCATTCCCAAGCTGCAGTGGTGGCCTTAAAAAATAGGGCGCATGAAATCATGCACGCTTTCCTTGTATACCCCACATTCCTTGCATTATCACATGTACCAAATATGGTCAAATTCGCACCATATTTGCTGTGTGTTTTCTTGTATAGCTTGTACACATTTTATTCCTTTTATATGCAATAATACAGAAGCAATCAGTGTGGAATTCACAACCGAAACCCAACCTCCTTTGCTTTCTTACCTAAACAACTGCACAAAGGATGACAATGGTTGAAGAGGAAAGTTGTTAAGAGAAAGATGAGACCATGGGCTGAGATGATGAACTTTTCAGAGAGAGAAACTTAATTTATTCTTCTTGCTTAATGAAAATAATGATGTTGCCACCTTATCTATAAGGGATAATTAATATTGTACCACTATAAAGAATGGCATGGCTTGAAATAGCACTGCGTCATATGCCACACCAAAAGATGTTTAGATGCACAAAATACGATTTTTTTTTAAAAAAAATTATTATTTTAAAAGATAATTACAAAATTAAATAGTCTAAAAAAATTACAAAACTATGTCCCTGTCGTTAGTTCAACTTGCGACAGAGACACTGTTCCCCATATCAGAATACAATATTGTTTCTATGAATTTTTAAATATAGCAAATGACCTCAAAAAATTATGAATTTTTTTGTGAAGCCTCCCGACACAGTTTACTTGCTTGTGTAATTATTCCATAATTTTATCTATTTTGCATTGTTCTCCAAATTTCTTTTAATTATACTATTTGTAGGAATTTCTAAATATATAAAATGAGCTCCAAAATTATGAATTTTTTTGTCAAGGATCCTTACATAGTGGAATGGATTGTGTAATATATCCAGAATTTTATATGTTTTAAATTATCTCTAACAAACACCATGATATACTCTAGGTAAGAGACACTCATTTATACGTGGGAGTATGTCATGATGTTTTTCGAGACAATTTCATAACATATAAAATTATGAAAAATTACAAAATTCATTACATTATGTAAGGAGCCTCGAAAAAAAATCATAATTTTAGAGATAATTTTATATATTTAGAAATTCCTACAAAAATATATTTAAATAAATTTGGGAGAAAATTTTAAAATTATGGAAAAATTGCACAAGCAACTAAACTATGTCGAGAGGCTCCAAAAAATTCGTAATTTTTAAAACTCATTTGCTATATTTAAAATTTCTAGAAACAAGATCAGATTCTCGAGGAATAAGATATCCTATCGCCAGTTGAACTGGCGATAGGGACCTAGTTTTTTAATTTTTTTGGGTGACTACCTAATTTTGTAATTTTATTAAAAAATTAATATTATTTTAAAAAAAATCCACAAAATGCTATCACCGGCTCTTTTTTTATGTTTTGCAGCATTTCCCATTTTTTATCCATGCAAAATGTCACTTTTGCCCCTACTTGGACCGGACTTGGGTCCGACCCATCCTAGTGGGAAATGCCATTTCGCCCTTGCAGGACCGGACTTTGGACGGTTTTTGCTCAAATCCAGAGGGGAGCTGCCGAGCACTCCTATTGTCTACCTGGCTCGGTCCAAGACTGCAAAAGTGACATTCCGCACGGCTCAAAATTTGGAAAATGCTGAAAACGCTAAAAAGGGCTAGTACAGCATTTTGTGCATTATACAACTTTGGAGTGGCTTATGATGTTTGGTAAGATGACGTTTAAGATCTCCGGGCAGAGGAGAATCGATTGTAGGCAGGATATTGGCACATTGCACTTAAGTGATGGACTGATGGGTATTATACTATATATATATATATATATATATATATATATTTGAGTGGATACTATTATAGATGAATGTAACGTAGCAGTTTTTCTTGGAAACAGGAAAGGGTAATTTGGAGTTTTTTTGTGCATCTAAACAACTTTAGGATCAAGAATGCCCTAGAACGATCTGAATAGGTTGTTTTAAAATCTAACCAATGCGAACGTGAGCAATACCGTAATGGGCCATAATGGGCTGCACATGACATACAGTAAACTGACCTGACTTACTCTTCAGCACCAGCAGAATAGGAAAAATACCCCCAAATTACCCTTTCCCGTTTCCAAACTAAACTACGTTCATCCATAATAGTATCCACTAAAAATATCTATAATAGTATAATACCCTTCACTTAAGTGCAATGTGCCGATATCCTGCCCAACAATCGATGCTCTTCTGCTCGGTGATCTTAAACGTCATCTTACCAAACAGTAATTCTCTGTCCACGAGCTATAACGATAGTACTACGAAATGGAGTGAGTATTGTATCACA
Source organism: Phyllostachys edulis (assembly GCA_036346405.1). Taxonomy (NCBI): domain Eukaryota; kingdom Viridiplantae; phylum Streptophyta; class Magnoliopsida; order Poales; family Poaceae; genus Phyllostachys; species Phyllostachys edulis. The sequence continues at coordinate 14,824,794 of CM070559.1, read as the reverse complement.
AATTTTCAAACTGGTATGTTCAACTATCTGTATTTATTTTTGGCATCCTACAAAGATACAATTGCTGGTATTTTTTTCTCTATACATTGTCCAGTAGCATATTAGTCTGTGCCTAACCATATCTATCACTTGCATTCATTTTCGCAACAGCACAACGCACTTGAACGCTTTGAGTATCGTTGGTCATATAAAGCTTAGCACCGCCTTCCTCATAGTTGTTCATATTTTTCTGTACACCAAGGTGAGAAACTTTTCAAGCACCTATATATCATCCATATGATTCTGCAATAATGGAACCAAATCTCCATCACGTTGCCTGCCATAACATTTCTTGAAACTCTGCACAAACAGAAGGCAAACATGTTCATATAACCTTTATAAAGATTATCATAACATTAAAATAAATATATAGTAACAAGTGCGTGCATGGAACTCTGGAATGAATTCATGTCACTGAATATTTATGTGATTATAAGTAATTATATTTGTAAAACCGAAATTCGAACTTTTCCCTGCACGAAGTTGGTTGTGAAGGGCAATTTAAGATGAAAACAAATAGCATCTGATATTATCTGCAATATTGTGGGTCTTCTTCAGCCAGTCACCAAGAACAACGTTTAGTTTAGTACACCAAACAAGAAATTGCTCTTAGGATCGCTGTATGTTCTCAGGTACTGCGGCTCCAGGTAGCAAACCATTCCTCCCATTTATGTTAACATGTGGATCTTCTCTGAGTAAGTAGGACCATTTCTTGCAAATCAAGTGTTGAAACTGTGGCTCTGTAGCTGTCCTTCATTGGGACGTGGGCTGACTTCAAATCATAATTATTCAAAGTCTTTTCTGTTATACAATATCAGAAACTCCTAATGTGATTATTAATATCTTCCAGATACCCAACCATAATGAAATTCAATTCTTTATGGAATCAAGCAGTACAATTGATGCTAAAAAGAGTGCTGGCATTTGCACCGGTCAATAAAGGACACTGAACATCGGTAAGAAAATATCAGCACTGACATCCTACATAAAGAAATAAAAAAAATACAACTATTACCCTTAACACCCCCCTCAAATGCAAGGCGTATGCAATAGCATTGCATTTGAAAAGAGCTGACACTGCAATAGGGAAATCCGAAGTCCGAGTCTTGATAATATCGTCATAGTGTGCAGTTCTTGGAAAAATTGTGTCGGTACCAAAGGATCTCCTCCCATCCGGAATCATGCTACAGCCCACGAGCACAAAGTGCAGGGACTGAGAAAGTAGAGGTAAGCGGGAGCAAAGTCGGCCGCGGCAACACGATGAGAGAGGATGTGGAAGGTGACACAAATAGAGGAATCACAAATCAAGCGAGAGAGAGATAGAAGCATGGCGGCGCAGATCGAAGCCCAAGACGGCGGCGGCGCAGTGCACAAGAAGCGCAACGGAGGCGCAGTGCGGAAGAAGCGCGGTGGCCTTAGAAGCTCGAGGCGGCGGCTCAGAGAGAAGCGGCGGCATTATAAAGACTTCTACGATCTGCAGCTGCTCGGAGAGAAGAGCGGCGGCTACTGCCGTGCAAAAGAAAGGAGAGGACCACATTCAATCCAAGAGGATGATTCGTGGCTAGCAAATCAATCGGCTAATTGACAAGGATTTGTGGACTTGTATGACTTTGACGAACTCAAAGTGAGTGTTACGGACTTGGATGGACGCAAACGGAAGACTCAAAGGCAGCGGATTATAGCAGCAGATTTTTTTTCTTTTCCCAACTGGGCCGACTCATGACCAAAGACAAAAATAGAAGGGAAGGGGGGGGGAGAGGGAGCACACATGGGGGGACCTCTAGGGTTCCCCTCCGAGTGGCGGCGGCGACGGCGGAGAGGAGCTTCGGGCGATGGCGCGTTCTTGGCGGCGGAAGAAGCATCGCCCTCCGGCGGCGACCTGACGGCAGTGGCGGCGGTGGCGACCCTCGGGCGTTGGAGGCGGACTCGGCGATGAAGTCGGCCAGTTCGAGCGGAGTGGAAAACATGATTCTGGATCTGGAGGCTGGACGAGATCCCAAGCGTGGATGGAGGCGCCGACGCGGATCCGACGCAGAGCCTGGATCCCGAGAACTGGGGAAGAGACCGGCAATGGATTCGAGGTAGAGAGACGAGGGCGGCAGCGGCCGGGCGAGCCCGAGCGGCGGTGGCGGCGAAGCGTCCCATGGAGAATGGAGAAGCCGGATCTGGAGGAGAGGCCGATCTGGAAGCGGCGCGTCTTGGCGACCTCGCCATGGTGAGGCGGTCGGAGCGGTGGACGGAGGGCGTGAGGCCGGTGAGGCGATCTTGAGAGACTCAGACGACCGTTGGCGGCGAAGAGGAGAAGCCATGAATGATCCCATGGACGGCGATCGGCAACGTGACTGGTCCCGTGAGTAGAGAGCACCATCCGGGGTAGCAATGAAGACTAGGTGAGCTAAGTTCTAAACCTAGGCTCTGATACTATGTTAATATGAATGGAGCATGTTTATTGCAATAGCCCATAGGACCTATATATAGTACAAGGAGACACACACAAGACTAAACCCTAACAACAGGAAATACCACGAGTACCCTTAACAACCAACACCTCTACCCAATGCTGCAGTGATTCACAATTTCTTTTATATATCAAATATGTAACATTCAGACTGTTGTTTCTAATAATATATTCTGTTTCCTTTTCATATAAACTACAGGTGAGTTACATATGAAATATGGAGGTGTCTAGGGAGCTCTTGAGTACTCTTTTGTTAAAGAATAGAGAGTACCCAAATTTTGCATCCAATGGTTTTCGTCACCCAAACCATTTCTTAAATAATATAATTGAAAAATAGCAAAGTTTTGAGTTCAAAATTTTGAAGCACTTGAAAGTTTTTTCGATTCACATGAAAGTTTTTCCGAATCACATGAGAGTTTTCGAATTGAAAGATTTTGAATTATTTGAAAGTATTCGAACCGAAAGTTTTTTGAACTAGTTGAAAGTTTTCGAACGGAAAGTTAATGAAGCAGTTGAAAGTTTTCGAATTGTAGTTTTTTTGAACCAGTTGAAAGTTTTTCGAATCATTTGAATGCTTTTCGAATTGAAGTTTTTTCCATCCGTTTTGAGCGTGAATCTTGAAGAAGATCCAAATGTAAAAAAAATTGAGTACTCTCAACCCAACAAAACACCTGAGTACTCCTTAGCAATTCCCATCAAATATATAACAATTAGAACTTAGAAGGCTAATTAACTGCATTAACAATAACATGAACATAATAATGGAAATTTTAACTTCACAGCACTCTAAAAAATGTCACATCAGTTAAATGCCACTTGAAGTTTTGACCTAGTCAACCATGATAATTTGTGTTTATACCACTTATGCTAGATTCAGTTTGGTTTGATTTGTAAAAATATTATTTCGAAATTAAATTTGCAGGACTTACAATTATATCCAAGTTACTTTAAGCATTTGACTCAAGAGAATCTTCTTTGCCTTGTCCTTCCTTGCATCTGTCATGTGGGGCCTGAGATATGGCCTATAGGTGCCGGCACGGGGCAAGCCGGGCACATGAGGCAGCTGCAGGAACAGCAGGGAAGCCCACGGTGATAACCTGAGGACTTGATATAAGATTTCTGAGGCTTTGTTTAGTTATCCATTAAGTATTTGTTTATCTCCTTAGATTCAGTTTGTCATTCCTTATCCCTTTAAAGTAAGTTGTCAACAACAGCCTCTGCAAAAGAAGGGATGGCAGACTGCTTTGAATTTGAATAAAAGAATGAAGAATCCTCTTTGCATCTATTTCTCTCTCTCCTTTCCCTCTCCTTCGCCTTGCATGTCAGCCAGGTTCCCACAATGGCAAGCAGCTGCAAGGGTCCTTGCCCCACGCCCACACATTGGCAATCGCAGTGATGCGCCAAACTTGTCTTCCAGTTGGCGAGATACTTGGTTTGAGTAACTTGGGAAGGTTGAATAAGAGCTTAATTAGTTGATGGCATGGTCCACTGAGCACCGAGAAACCAAACCACTGCCGACATTGAACATGCTGTGTGCAGTAGATCCTGAGTGTGCTTTTGCAATCAGTTCGGTAAAAAGCTGTGGTCGTTATTTGATTAGTGGGAATAGTTTTTGGCTTCAAACACTCAAATTATTCTTATTTATTACAAGGCTACATATGGAATTACATGGGCTCATTTGATTTTTCTGACTTTTTAGTTGGTGAACAATGCCAAATGAAATCTAAATAAATAACCAAGAAGTCAAAAGAAGATTAGTTAATTAATTCAATGAGAAGAGTTCAATAAATCATTTACTCATGGAATAGATCAATTGTGAAGTTCAACCAATCATTTTTCATATAGATTTCACCTTTTATGAAGGATATGTGCCTATTATCCTATCTAGGGCAGTAGGGCTTCAACAGAAAAATATATATTACTGTGAAGCAAATATTACTGTCAACAGAGAATTTCTTATTATTTAGATATTCAGATTTGAAATAAGAAAGGAGACTATTAAGAATCAAAGTATTATGAAATGGCTTGGGTTGTCAACCTGACATTTGATATATTTCATGAGAGCACTGCATTAGGGTGTAATCTCACACAAGAAGGGTTGTGGAGGAAGTGGTTTAAATAGGGGTAAAATTGTACACGTTAATATCTGTTAGCCCATAATGGTAAAAATCATAATTATAAAATGGAACATTTGAGTGGTCCTCTGCAGTGCTATGGAACTAACTTTTTCTATATCGAACTGTTGGTGCTGCATCAGAGAAAAAAAACCTCTGACATGGTGTCAGTACTGGTACATAGGGAAGGGAGCTTGTAGTCGTGAGAAGTAGGTGGACGAGCACCCGGATGCCTGTGTTTGGGCGGTTGCGTGATGGCAGCGTCGTCCCAAACGTAAGGCTTAGAAAGAGAAGGTATAGGAGTAAACTCCTGATAATTCGTGCTTGATTCTCAAAGGTAAATAGCGTAGCTTAATAAACCCACCTCCTAACAATCGATGACTGAGGAACAACTAACAAGTAAGAACCTAACAAACCAATCTAATCTTTAACTTGAAGGATAAGAAACTTAGTAAACGATCTATGCTCGTGAGTTGTCTGGTGGGCCGGCAAATCCTTGATGGCTCTTGCAGTGGAGTTGGCAGTAGCTACCCCACATGACATCATTCACAATTTGATAATGTTGACATGGCTTCAAGATATATTGGATTAAGTATTGGGAAAATACTGGTGTCTTATGTGTGCTAGATGAAAATTTTACATATTTAAAATTTCATTAAAAAAAGACCACCTCCGTTATATATAAACACTGGAATATTATTAGAATCAAGGTTTTAAATAGCGGCAAATATGGGGAAAAAACTGGCCGGTTAGCGCCGGTAACCAGATTTACCGGTGGGACCGGGTGAGCAGTAACCAGCCGAAAATTTTCAATTTCGAATTTGAATTTTTTTTTTTACTGCGTAATGCACTTCCTAAGTTGGTTTAGGCCTTTTTTGTGCTAGATTGATGCTTGTTTCTATTATTTATGACATCTTAAGCCTCAATGGATTGATGTTTGTTTCTAAAACAAAAGTCGCTAGTCTTTTACAAATTTGTATGTATGACATAAGTACTCTATATATTTTGTTTCCCTTGGATTTGATATTATGCTTAACAAAATAGTTCATGCAATCCAGTTATTCATTTTACATTTTTACTCTATATGCATGTAGTTCAGATTAACAGACACATGTGATCAAATATGTTCTTGAGTCTCAAAAGGTACTTTCTTAACTTTTGAACTAATCTGACGGGTATCCACGCCTGCTGGTGATTGGTTTTCTTTTGTTGCAACACCTATGTAGACTTGGTAAAAGTTAGTGGTTGAAGATTCTCTTCATCCAGAGTTTCAAATAGACATCTTAGCTATTCAAAGATCTCTTGAAAACATGACACTTCTTTCTAACCTAATCAGTCATCAGGTTTTTCCGGTCTTCTGACCGGTTTTTCCGATAACCGGATTTCAAAATCCGCATTTCAAATTTCAGTTGGCAAACTTTGTCTATTTTTTTCGGGATTTCCGATGGCGGTGATTTCAGACGCTTAGATTGGCGAGATTTACCGATCTACGGGTTTTCTATCGTTGGCGGCAATCATTCCATCACAGTTAGGTCTGGAAAAAACGCCATCACAACGAATCTTATCAGAAAGCTGTCCTACATAGCAACATTTACTTTGAAAAATAATTCGAATTGCCATCCAAGGTTTCTAAAACTAGAAAGAGTAGTAGAGTACTAAAACAGAAACATAATGACCAATGTATAGCTTGGAGTTGAATAATTATAATTGTATAGCCCTAAATTTGAATAATAAATTATGCACTAAACATCATTATTTTGAAGTATCGACAAAACAATCGATGTTCCATTCATTCATTAAGGTAGATAGCCCACCTTGCATATGCATGGAACTCAGTCAGTCCATGAACCATGAGTAGCATCTGTAGCATTTTCCACAACTTAATTACCTTATATACCCGCTGAATGAAAAATTAGAAATAATTGGAATTTAAATAGAAAAAAAGGCAAAAAGAAGGGCTGAGAGAGCAAATCAGTAAATGCAGCTTACCATCGAAGCATTCTTGGAATGAACAATTCGGAAATCAGAACATACTCAGTAATCATCACATGCTCATGTTCTTTATCAGTAAAACCTAGTAATTTCATCAAGTTCCAGTGATCAATTTTCACAAGCAATTCCACTTCATCGTTGCATATTATCTCTTGGACCAGGCAATTCATCCTGAAAACCACAAGACAAGGGGGAAAAGAAAAGGAGAAAAATGAATAGTTCAGTGCACAAGAGATACACAAGCTTATATCAGTCCACTAATAAAATAAGTGCAATTAATGTAACTCAACAACAAATGAAAGTTATCTCAAATGTGATAAGATAATGGAGTCAAACATGCATCACAAGCATGACATGAGGAATCAATAATTAGGAATTAAAGACAACATAAAATAGAAGATTATTTCAAAGATACCTTCTTAGTACTGTGATAACAGCTACCTTGCCATCTGCAAAACAGCACGCAGACCGCTCTAACTCTTTAGCTAATCTAGATGAAGTTGAGAAGTTCCCAGTAGCATTCAGAATTTGCTGGATGCTTGACACATCCAGGTCTACCTATTTGTGGACACACTGAGAGCCTATTCAATGTGGAGTTTGTGTGATCTTTTCAAATGACGTGCTTACTCCAAAGGATGAAGCAGACCCAACTGAAAGAGCAAGTGACTGTTATAGGCGGGATTCAAAGAACATTTCTTACTGAATTACTGTTGTAATAGGCGGAATTTTACTGAAATCAAAATGCATACCTTCTGCAATAGACCATCAACACACAGCAGTTGGTTGGCTGGTTCAAATTTATCTAGCAATTTCCTGAATATCATTTGCAACTGTTATTTCACCTGTAAGCCTGGCATATATTGCATCACTAGGGTGATAATCCTGTTCCTCCATGACTGAGAGCAGGCTTGAACACTCAGAAACATTGCCCTTCTGTAATAGACCATCAATCAGAATCTTCCAAACAATCTCATCATAATTGTATTCCTTCGACAACATGTCACCAAAAACTTGTTTAGCAGTGTGAAAGCTCCCTTCCTCACAAAGAGTAGAAATAATATGCCTATAAGATTCTAAATGTGGTAAATAATCACTTTTGGTCATTGAATCAAGAAATGTCAAAGCTTCTGTTAGCATTTTTAGTCTGCAACAGCACTCTATAATAGAAGTATATACATCCTCACTAGGGGTCAAGTTAGCACTTTGCATCCCAACGAGCAAAAATTTTGCTTCCTCCAATCTGTCTACTCGGCATAAACATCTAATAAAACAATTGTAAATATCGATGGCTGGAGGAAACTGAAGCTTAACCACCTCCTCCAAAAGTCCCTGGAGATCTTTCATCTCTGCTATTTTCCATATATCAACAGAGCTGGCAGGGATGTTATTAGAGGACTTTTTCTTTAGCAAGAGTCTAAGCAGAACTGTGTAGGACTCCACATTTGGCTTGCACCCATTAGCAACCATGTGCTTGAAAGTTGAAAATGATTGACTGACGAGTCCTAGATTTGCATACCCACTAATCAAAGTGTTATATGTGACTAAATTAGGGCAAACGCCATGATCAACCATTTGAACCATCATGTATTCAGCATCTTCCATCCTCCCCTCTCGACAATAGGAGCGAACAAATACTGTGTAGGTGAAAACATCAGGCATAATACCTGCTGCGATCATCTTATCAAATATCTTCTTCGGACCCTCAGATCCTATCTCCCTGACTAATTCATCAATTAGAATCGTATACATGACAGCACTAGCTTGTACTCCTTTCTCCATCATATCATCCAACACCAACATCGCTTGTGACAACTTCTTTTGCCTGCATAATCCATCAATCAGTGAACTGTATGTGTGGGCGTCAGGCACAAACCCCTCTGAAATCATTCTCTGCATCAACTCATCAGCAGCATCAACCTTTCCCACCTTGCACAATCCATCTATCAAGCTGCTGTAGACAACCACATTCACCTTAATTCCCTTCCGGAGGAAAGACCCAAGAAACAACTGAGCTTCCCCAACTCTCCCACGCTTGCACAGAGCATTAATCAACACCGAGCAAGTCCACTCATTAGGAACCAACCCAGTAGCCTCCATCGAATGAAGCAGCCGAAAAGCACATTCCAACTGCCCCTCATTGCACTGCCCCTGAATTAAGGCCGTGTATGTCACCACATTTGGCACCAAACCTGCCTCAACCATCCGGCTGAACAGCACCATGGCTCTCTCCACCTTCCCAGATTTACAGAATCCACATATCAGCTCGGTATACGTCCGCACGTCTGGTGAGCACCCCTTGCCATCCATCCCCTCAAAGACCTCAACTGCAAGCTCTAAGTCCCCTGCATTGCAGTGGGCATCAATCAGCGCATTGTAGACGACCACGTTCGGCTCAAATCCCTCCGCCATTGCCTCTGCAAGCAGAGCCTCCGCCTCCACAGTTCGCCCCGCCTCACACAGCCCGTGCACAATCGTGGCGTACACATGCGTGTCGGGGGGACACCCGTCCGCCCGCATCCCAGAGAACACTGCCATCGCTTCGCGCACCATCCCGGCACCGCACAGCCCGTGGAGCAGCGCCGTGTACGTGAACGCAGTTCGCGCGCATCCCCGGAGCGGCATTAGCACGAACACCCTGCAAGCGTGCGCCAGCAGCCCCGCACGGCAGTATCCAAGAACGAAGGAGGTGTAGGCGTGGGAGTCCGGCGCAAGGCCGGCGCGGAGGAGGGAGGCAAGATGCCGCTTGGCGGCGGGGAGGTTGCCGGCGAGGCAGTACGCGTTGATGAGGGTTGTGTACGTGTGAAGGTTGAGCGCGGGCATGCGGGACGCGAGGGATTCCATGTCCGGAAGCATGCGTTGGCGCGCGAGAGCCATCAGGAGGGTGTTGAGGCAGCGGAGTGGGGGGAGTGGAGCGGAGGGGGAGAGGAGGAGGTGGGAGAGGCGGCGGAGATCGGCGGGCGAGGAGGCGGCCGTGGAGATGGCCGCTAGGAGGCGGGGGAGCGGGATGGGCGGGGGCATAGCGCGGCGGGCTATGGCGCCGTGGGCATTGCCGGGGTGGGGTGAAGGAGATGAGCCGCGGCGGCGGCGGCGGCGGCGGCGCCGAGGGGTGAGGTGGGAGCCGGATCCAGGGCCAGGGGCATCCAGTCAAAGACCGGAAATTGGGCCGACGCTGGGGTGGCTAAGCGGATCCGATACGGTCGGACACCGGCAGAAACGAGGGCATATCTACTGCATTCCGGTGCATAATCTCCAAAACACGACAAAAATGCTGACTTGGCTAAACAGGTCGTGCGGCACCAAGCACGGTATTGATAGTCCGATGCCCAGCACACCACCTAAATGGATTGTGCCAATCCAATCCGACTGTGTGTTGTGCTTGGACTGTGAGCTCGGCTCACCGGATCGGCCTCACACGGCTCGCACACAACCGTGTCTAGCACAACATGTTTAGACCACGGTTGGCACGCTAGGCACCATAACCATCGAATTTGTGAATTTTATAGCCGTTTATAGCTACTGGGAGCTTAAAAATACAAAAAAAAAAAATCAAAAAATTCCTATACGGAGGCAGCAAACCCACCCCCACCACCCACCACCCACACCCACACCCACACCCAATTTAGTCATCATCCAATATTCACTACATTCTCTTAATTCTATCGTGAAAATTCAGATCCCCTATATGATAATATGAAAATATTTGAAATATTTTTGCCAAATATTCAAAACCTCGAAATTCATTTGCAGTGAGGAAAAGAGGTAACAATACTGATTTTTGTAGATTTTTATTGTTCAAAATTGTTGTACTAAGGTGAAATAAATAATAGTGTAATTTCCAACTTGCAGTTTTCTTGATGGAAAATTATCACTCTTACTGATTTCGGAATTTCACTGGATGATCTTGCATCCTTCGAGAATATTGTTCCTCCAACTCAAATGGAAGAGCAAGAATTTCACTGGATGATCTTGCATCCTTCGAGAATATTGTTCCTCCAACTCAAATGGAAGAGCAAGCGATATCATCATTAGGCTTTACGAGTGCCCCTGTGTGTGCAAACACTGGAGCAAAGAGATGTTGATGTGGGCATCCCTAACACTTATACATCTTCTCCTATTGGTGGTGATGTGGACATTCATACGACTGCTACTTCAAGTATGCATGAGATTGTTCATAACGCACCAACAGGTCCAATGATTAGAGCCAAAGCCAAGCTGCTACACCAATGGGTGCTTTTGTTTCGTAATGAGTTTCATATTGACTACAATGAGAATTGGCTACAACCTCATGCAAATACTTTATGTGTTCTTAGGTATGATAAGGAAGCTGCATGGGAGACTAAGGGGGACAAGAAAGCAGGAGCCAAAACAATGGAGGAGAACCATGGAAGTTCAAGTCAGATCTACGACTAGCTCCAGAAGGTCCACGACCAGTCCCAGAAGGTCTATGACCAGTTGCAGAAGATCCACGACCAGTTTTCCACGATTTACGACCAGTTTCCCAAGGCCTACGACCAGATTTACGACCAGGCCTACGACTAGATCCACGACCAGGCCTACGACCAGGTCCACGACGAGGCCCATGACTAGGCCCACGATTAGGCCCACAACCAGGCCCACGACCAGGTCTATGACCAGGTTTTTAACAGTAATCGGCAGGAGTTGTACTCAGCGGAGGCAGCACTCGAAAGGAGCAGTACTCGATGGGAACAGTACTCAACTTGAGTAGCACTCGGTATAAACAGTACTCGGTGTGAATCGTAGTCAATGTAACAATACTCGGTGTGAACAGTACATTTTCGAGTAGGAGTTGGATTCGGAGTCCTTGGCCGAATCAATTAGGCGTCGTCCCTTGTTTTTTGTTGTTGCGTGACTTAGGGGGTGCACTATAAATACCACTGTAAACCCTCATGTATCCCTTAGACCAGTTTTTGCATAAGATTGAAATATAGCTATTGTTTGTTCTTTCAAAACTAGAGTTCATGCGAGGACTTTGAGAGAGAATTGGGTGATCCATTGTTTTGTTCTGCAACTCGTAGGTCAAGTCGTCGTTCCATTGGGAATTGGGGACTTAGCGATCGTTGTTCGTGGTTTTCCAACGATCAACTATCCGGTGTGTTTGGGTGTTATCTAAAGAGTTGAAGGTTCGTGCATTGGCGCGAGTTTTCAGCTATCGACATTGTCTACTTCACATCTTCTATCTATGATTCCTTACTAAGAAGATCGGGTGTAACAGCCCCAACCCTAATATACAGTAATGAAGCACTATTCATGTCATTACTGTTCAAATTAACAAATCAGGTAACTTGTTACAACTAATTTCCCCAAGTTTTTGTTATAAACTCTAACTTGGTAAAGATTTCAAAAGGAAATACAATCCAATGTTGATATTAAGGCTAGGAAATAATTTATTTGAAAACCAGATGAAGTGTTATGGCCAAAAATAATTTTTGTTGAATTTATAGAAATTATTTTAATTTTCATAAAAATAATTGTCTTTAAATAAACCTTAGTTGGTTTAAATGAATTATTTATGCATTTATAAAGAAGAAGCATGATTTTAAAATTTATTTGGGGAATATATCATCCCAAAGAGTGATTCGCAAAATTTGAGGATTTTACAAATTTATTTGCTATATTTAAAGGCCTGGTCAAACCTTTTTCAAATTTAAATAGAGCTGGTCAAGTCTCCCGGCCTAAACCCACGCGGCACTGTAGCGACTCGAGTCCATTGCGTTTGGGTCCAACCCGGCGCGTACGGCCCGGCTCGGTCACGCCTCATACACGCGCGTCTAAACCCTAGCCCATCCGAGCCGTTGAAATCCCAGCGGGTGGCTCTGATCTGCTGAGATGTTCGGACCATCAGGACCCGCCTCAATCCCAGCCGTTGAATCGCGAATTGACGGCGATGGACCCTTTGGGCCGAAGCTCACCGCGCGCCTTCAGATCTTGGGCCGTTGAAGCTCAACCGGACGGCTCGCGTGGATTGCGCTGTTCGGACCACTCCGGAACTGCTCGCGATCCTGGCCGTTCTCTGGAAATCGCACGGCCCACGTTTCGCGATACCATTTCAGTGTATTGTTTATCCCCGCATCGCAGCCGTTCCTCGCTGATCGAACGGTGACTGTGCGTCGCGGTTGATTGCTCCGTCGCGGTGTGGCTGCGTCTTATGTATATTCACAGGACCCACTCGGCGATGACCCATTTTGCTTCAATTGTGTCTTGTGTGCATTGCATGGCTTGGGGCCCACATGTAAGTGGCAGAATTTTTGATTTTCTCTAGTTTTTCCACTGGGAACTTTGTGGTGTTCGAAATGGGAGTAGAGAACAGTGTTTTGAGGATATTTATCCCTCAATATTTATCTCTAAGTGCCACCTCATCTGGTTCTAGAGATATCTAGGGTGATCTGGGAACCTCACTATTATAAAAACCTTAGCTCATGAGCTCCGCCATTGTTGACCCAAGGAAGGAACTCATTTTCTTTATCTCCTTCGCAGTGAAGCACCCTTGTCCCTCTGCCTTGTTCAACTACAAGCATACCTAAAATATCATACTAATGTGGTTGTAGGTATTTCTTGTAGATTGACCTCGTGATTTTGCTCCTGTCAACTTTAGTCGTGAAGCTTCTTCTTGAGAAACCTCATCGGGTGAGTTAGGTTCCATCTTTTCTTAGCAAAAATATGTCTAATAATCTTTAGAGCTAAGTCCATCATTTTCTTTGGTCGGCACAAGGAACAAGATTCTTGGATCTTTTCTTGTTTGACCAAGACCTTGACTTTTCTCTCTAAACCCTAGTGGTGAGTTAACCTTCATTTCATTAGCTTAAGCTTTATAAGAACTTGAGTTATCCTCATATAGTACTCTTTGGTTCATATGATATTTCAAACTTCTTTTTAGTAAAAAATTATTATTATAACTTTTAGGTCTTTCATATCGTATTCAAGACCTAGGGTTTCTCTACCGGTGCACTAGCTTAATTAGATTTTAGTTAAATTCTACTACTTGATAAAAGCCTTGCTTTATGTAGTTTTCTTTATAGCCGAAAATAGTTAAAAGCTCTTTCTTGTTTTATGGTATAACAAAACCGAAACAATGACTCTATTTGCTCCTTTCTTTCAAATAAGCCGAGCCTATAGGATAGCGATAGTGATTCTTGGTATTAATTACTCTCTTTTAAGTATTTATATGTTGTAGCATTACTAGCTAGCGAAAATGGTAATTGATCTTTGTCTTTGTTTTTGGGTTTTAACCAAACCGACAACGAGAACAAACAACGGTCCAAGGCTTTAAATTGCTACTAATAGCTATTAAATGCTCAGTAGGCCAACATTAGCCTTAATACACTTAGTTTCAGCCTAATTTTCCATTTATATGATGTTGGACTTAATATGTAGCTTAATTATAAGCTGTCCTGTTCTAGTATATATAAAACCTGATACTGTAGCTATTTTCTAAATCTAAAATCTGGGTAATAAATATCAGTAGATGATATATATGGATTATTACCCTTACTAAATTAGATATAGCTTAAGCATACTATTACCCATGCATTATCAATTGATCATGCATTCTTTTTGGCATCCTGTTCTCTGTTTTTCCTATGTTTATTGGAAATTCTTTTACTCTCTTTTAGATCTTGGTTCTTACGAGTGTGTTGAGCCTTTTATTGAATCTCAAGAACACGAACAAGAGGTTATTTACTACTATCAAGGCAAGCTTCCTCTCGCACCATGTTGAACCTAATCTTTTGAACTTTAGAATTCTAAAATATAGTGACACTTTGTGCATGCAAATTTCTAAAATCTATTTATGCCTGTTCATAGTTAGTTATACCCTGAACTTGTGGCTTATCCTTAATTTAACCATACACTCAACTTAAGGTAGTCTGTGATGTATAATACTTATCTTTTTAACTTTTGTAGCCATGCGGTCCTAGAACGTTAGAGTTTGGCAAGCTTAGCTTGTCGACTTGGGAACAACAAATGGTTTATAATGATTTGATCCTTGTTCAGTTTATTTGATTTGAAAATGCTTCTAAATCTGTTAGCAATTAATTCAAATCTGGACAAGTGGATGCTAGTGATGGTGCCCTTGTGCACGAGAATTGGGAAATGTGGATGTCTTATGCGGGTTGATTAAGGATGAACTCGACGGCCCAATTCGAGCCTCAACGCACTTCCACATGCGAGTGTATGGTATTTGTTTGGTTAAGTAAAGGGTTAATGCTATTGAGTTGGATCTGAGAGTAAGGACATGTGTATTGATTTCATATGGCATAGATGCTTAAGTCTTGGGCCGTGTCGTATGCCATGTGGAGCTTATATTGGTATCGGATGTTCTTAGAAGGGTAAGGCGTAGATGTGTTACATCGCATGTACGTTCCTTGAGGGCCGATCATGTGTAATATGTGTAGCTAACACGAGTTTGCATTTAATTGATGGTCGGCATTCCTGTACAACATGTGAGCCGGTTGAATGAATGCTATCGATCTGGTTTAAGCGGGATTAATCTCACATGGGTCATCCAACTCAATAGTGTCAACTTGTTGAAAAATACCAAATCTTAGTTTACACGTAGGCATACCAAAGGAAGTGTGCTATTATTAGGAGGCTTACGGGCTAACTAAGTCATGTGGGTAAAGATGTACATCCTGCGCAGGTTAAAACTATTGAATAGCCGTGTCCACGATCACGGACAACGCTTGAATTGATGTCACTGTATAGAAGTTATTCTAATTTTTGGGTTTTGGGAGTTAAGTTCGGCATGATGGTGTCATGCTCGGTTGTGATAAATTGTGACTTATTCTTGTCTTGTTTATGTTTATGTTTTCAATTACTTCTGTTTTGGTCCAAATTGCTTTATTAAAACCGCCTTATTAAAATTTAGCTTGTAGGTTAAGATGTATCGCTTTATGCAAAAATTGAACCAATTAAATATACATTAATAACCTTATGCATATAAAATTCTATTCCATTGTATAGGTTCTATCAAACACTTTCTTTTATTAGTTTGTGTAAGACTTCTTTGAGTACCTTTCATTACTCGGGGTTTTATGACCCCTTGTTGCAGGTGATGATGGATATTTGTATGAGTTGCCCGTTAGCGCCGATCTGGGTGACGCTAACGAGTGATGCTAGTTCTATTATCCACGCAATAGCTTGCGGGATGATGGGGCCATTGGTGGTTCTGTTTTTATCTTTTCGTTTCATTGTTGCTTTTTTGTTAATGACCAAGGTCATTTGTTCATATTTCTGTTACTGTAGCAACCTGGTACTGTAGCTACCGAATTATGATGTAATTACAGATGTATAATTATGTGAATGTATGACTTGTATGTGAGTGATGCAATGTTGATTAAGGATATATGTGCAATAGTCACTAATCACAGGAACTATTGCATGACATATATCAGGAACCTAAATGTTGGTTTGTTACTTATTATGATTATACTTCTAGTATGATTTTTATTAAGGGCATTACTTTGTTCCTTAATTAAGAATTATGCTACCAATATAATTTTAATTCGCACATTCCAATATTTGAGGGTCTCACATCGGGCAACCCCCATATCAGATGTAGGTCCAGTACATTGGAAGTTTGGGTAGATTTCGATAAGAAATTCAAGCTACACGAAAATGGAGTTCAGGTAAGATATGTTGTTTGTAAAATTTGTCATTATGAATTGTCTACAAAGTCTTCAGGTAAAACGAGGCACTTGATTAGACATGCTACAAGATGTAAAGCAAAACAAGGATTGATCCTGAGGCAAATGCAGCTGTAGTACAACCCTGACAGTACGATATGTAGCTGATATTATAGTTTTGAGGTAGCTCGAGAATCTTTTTATCATTTAATTGCTTCACAAGCTCATCCACCTTTAAATTTTGGTGAGTCTAAAACATTTGAAAAATTATATTAGGACTGCATATAATCCAATATTTTTTTTTCATTTTCTAGACTGACGACAATCAGAGATCTAGTTAAATACTATAATGATTGTTGTGCTAAATTAAAAGAACTCTTTAATACATGTACATTTTTTGTGGCTTTTACCTCGGATATATGGAGTGGTCGAACTAGGGAGGTTTAAACTAATTGATATAGCACATACGGATGAGAATATTGCATACTATATTATCAAAGTTGTGGAAGATTTTTGTCTTACAGATAATTTTTTGCAACAACTTTAGACAATGCCACCGCAAGCTCTAGGGTGATAGATATTCTCACTCCATTATTTAGTACATACGCTGAATCTTTCTTAACAGATCAGCGATGCGCCTGTCATATTATTAATCTTATAGTTAAATGTGGTTTAAAGAGTTGGACCTATTTATTAAATCTTTCCGTGGTGCAATATATTTCCTACGTCATTTTAACCAATGAATAGCAACATATAAGAGCTTTTACATTACAATGAATGTACGCCCAAGAAATTTTGGTTTGGATATGCTAGTAAGATAGAACTCAAATTACATGATGCTTAAGAACCTTTTACCCTATTGTTAGAAGAATAATTCATCTCTCCTAGATCTGGGGTCCACTTTGTAGGAGACGCGTGTACAGACCCAAGAAATATTGTTGTGCTCGTAAAAGACTGTAATACCCTTTGTTTGTACTCATAGGCTAGTTGTCTCACTAAAGGGTATTCTAGTCATTTATACAAGCCCAAGAGCCTATAAACACCCCAATGTAACTCCCATTTGAGGGGGGGCTCTCTTAAGGGGGGCTCTCTTAGGGTGCGTTTGGATGAAGGGATGAGATGGTCCTGTACCGAATGGTTCGGGAAATAGGTAGATTCAGCTGTTTGGTTTGATGGATCAGATCGTTTGGTTCAGGATCAAATGGTTCCATCGCGAAGCATATTCCCAAAAGATGCTGCACTGCGCGGTTTGATCCAATTTCCCGAACCACGCGGTTCACTCTCCTCTCCCCCGCTGCGCCCACTCTCTCTCTCGCTGCGCTCGCTCTTCTCCACCCCGCTGTCTCCTCCACCGCTCCCCCGCTACACTCGCTGTTCTCGCCCCCACCCCGCTGTCTCCCCCGCTGCGCTCGCTCTTCTCATCCCCACCCCGCTGTGCTCCTCTCTTCTCGCCCCGCCACTGCTCCTCTCTTCTCCCCCCGCTCCTCTCCCAGATCTGGTTCGGCCGCCACCTGCATCACCCCGGTGAACATCATCTCCCCGCACAGAACCCTGCCGCCCGCCTCACCTCCCATGGTGTGGATTTGACGCAGAAGGACGCCCCTCCTTCCTCCCCTCCCGGATCTGGCCCGACTTCTCCTTCCGCCTCCTCTCCTGGATTTGACCCGATGGCTCCTTCTTCCTCCCCGGTGTTGCTCTCATCTCAGTAATCGAAGGTATGGATCCCAAACACGCGCCTCTCTCATCCTCCTCCCTTCTCCGGTGCCGGCGCCGTCCAAGCCCCTCTCCTCCCGAGCCACCGCCGCCGCCTCCCTCCACCTCTAGAGCCACCGCCGCCTCCTCCATCCACCTCCCGAGGCACCACCGCCCTCCCCCTCCTCCTCCCTTGTGCTACATGGATGAATGGATGATACTACTCAAGATTACCATTGTTTGCCATTGTTTGCTTACCATTGTTTGTGTATGATATGTGGATGAATGGATGATACTACTCAAGATTGGTATAACACTAGGGATTTGCATTGCACACTGGAACAATTCATGCATTCAATTGATGTTTGTTTATCAGTTGGGCATTGAGCATCCACTTGTTTATCCAGCTTGTTGTTCAATGTCTTGTATATGACTATCCTGTTCGTGAATTTGATTATCTTGTATATAATTTGATTATCCTGTCTTGTATCATTTGCTAACCTGATAGCATATAAGACATTCATTTGCACATTGACTAGCTGATGTTTGATTGTTGGATAGTCAACAAAATGGAAAACTGAAATTTTTGTATGAAGTGCATGCTGAATTACAATGTATGGCAATGATTCACGATAGTTTTATCCTGAGCCGATTGATTATGGTATTGCTAAATTACAATGGATATGTTCAGATCTGTATGCATCTTGATTTGAGTGTGTATGGTTCATATCCTCAAATTGTAGTCATTAGTGCTAATTATATATGTCACTCATGAATTGTAGATGGACAACAGGAAGCTCAAAAGGAGAAAGATGTTGCATATTGGTTCTGCTACATACGTGGTTGCTTGCATGATAGTTTTGTTTGTACGGTCTAGACTAAGGAATAGGAGAGATCGTATTACATATGGCCCAATCGAGGAAAGAGATAGGATTAGAATATATTATCTGAATACCAAAATTTGGAAGAATGAGACAACCTGTACCAACACAATTAGGCTTAAGAGAGCTCCTTTCTTTCGGTTGTGTGAAGTTTTGAGAGAGCGTTCTTTGCTCCATGACACCATACATGTATGTGTTGAGGAGTAAGTGGCCATGTTCCTAAACACAATTGGCCATAACCTCAGAAATAGGCTAGTTGGAACCAATTTCACTCGGTCAGGTGAAACAGTTAGTCGATATTTTGGACTTGTCTTACATGCCTTAGGTGAGCTACGAAATGAGCTTATTAGGCCACCTTCTTTGGAGACCCCAAGCAAAATTGCAAGAAACCCAAGATGGGATTCATTCTTTAAGGTATGATAGCTAACAAGTATACCTTAGAGAATTTTGGGAGACATCGGTGGGTTACTAAATTTTTTTCTGTTTGTTGACCAAATAGGATTGCATTGGAGCCATTGATGGTACACATATAAGGGATTCCGTTAGTACGTCTATGGAGGCAGCATTTCGTGGTAGGAAGTTATTTCCTACTCAAAATATCATGGCAGCTGTAGACTTTGATCTTCATTTCACATACGTTTTGGCTGGTTGGGAAGGGACCGCTCATGATGCTACTGTGTTAGTTGATGCAATAGAGTGTGAGAATGGACTATGTGTCCCTCAAGGTAAATAGCATCTTCGTTGTAGTATATGTCTATACATAGCAGTATAAATCTTCAAAAATGTGTTCCTCATGTCTTAGGGAAATTCTACCTAGTAGATCTTTGATTCTGAGCCAAACACAGGTTCATCCCACCTTTCATGGTGTGAGGTACCTCTTGAATGAGTGGGGAACAATCATCCCTTAATGAAAAGGAATTGTTCAATCTTAGGCACTCCTCTCTACGAGTGAGCGTAGAGCGCGCCTTTGGATCACTCAAGAGGAGGTTCAAAGTCCTTGATGATGCCATTCCATTCTTCCCCTTCTCAACTCAAGTTGATGTCGTCAAAGCCTCCTGCATCCTGCACAATTGGGTTCTGGCTCAAGGAAGTGACCATTTCGTTGTACCCGAGGCTTCTTGGACACTAAACCCTCGTAGGACAGCAAGGGATCAAGTAATTGACCATAGATCCATGGTTGACCAGAGGCAGACTATGGCCAATGAAATGTGGGAGGGTCTACGAAAACCATTGAATATGTAATGCGAACCTCTTATGTAAACCTATTATTTGTGATGAATTGTATGCGAACCTCTCATGTAAGCCTATTATTTATGATTGCTTGATTTTACTTGCTGCACACTGCTAGAGATTTGTTCTTTGCTACTTTGGTTGCTACTTTGCTATATTGACTAATCTAGCTTCACTTTCTAGTTGAGTGTCTGAATTGAAGTCCCTGGTGAGGAACCATACCATTTTCAGCCTTGTCTGTTTTCAAAGGTACCCTCTCTTCTTTACTTTATCTGTATGTTGCTGTTCTTACATGCATTGCAAACACATGTACCATAGTCACTCTTATTGTATATAATGAAATCTGTTAACAATTGCTTCTTGATGTGAGTACAGTTTCCTTCAAAAAAACGTTGTTTTTCCAGATTTTTGGAAATGGACTCGGAACATAGGGATAACATGGGGGGGGGGGGTAACATTGGTGGTGGGGTTGTTTGGACAAATGTAATGTCTGCATTTGTGTGGACCAACTTGGCTAATCTTGTGGCTAGTGGCAACAAAACGTGCACTGGTTTTAAGAAAGTGCACCTCAACAATTGTGCTAGGACCCTGAATGAGCATCTAAGGGTGGATGTCACTGGAGATCAGGTTCAAACCACTTGAGGAAGTGGAGAAAATTTGAGCAAAGATAGGTAAGCTCCAAAACCTAAGTGGTGCTCTTTGGGATGAAAGCGCCTGCACTATCAGGCTTGACCATGGTCATTACACTGGTCATGTCAAGGTAATTCCTATCATATGTTGTTTCATATGTGTGTACCTCATTTTCATATCATATCTAGTTTCATGTCTAGGATCACCGCGGTGATGCTGACTACTTGAACACCCCCCTTGAGCACTATCATGAGATGGCAACTATATTTGGGAATAGCATGGCTACCGGAAAGTATGCAAAGGGAGCAAATGACCCTATTGGTACAGATGTTAATGAAATCTTAGATGATGACACATTGAAGGCTCCAACAGAGGACAAAGGTAAAAGAGCTGCTGGACATGGTAGTGCCGAAGAGGTGACAATGTCCACCACATATGGAGGTGACACATAAGCAAGTAAACCACCGAAGAGGGCCAAGATATCTACTGATGATGATATGTATGCTTTCATGACCACTGGCATAGAATGACTTGCTAAAGCTATTAAGAAGGCCGGTACTACAGAAACTGATGTTCCTAAAGACCTTTTGGACAATATGATGGATCTCCCGGGATTTGAGGAAGCACATCTCGCCCACTACTATGCTCATTTGTGTGAGAATGTTTCTCTTGCCCGGGGCATTCAACAAGTTGTGCTTCTCAAACAAGCTTGTTTGGGTTGCTAGGTACATCAGTAACAATAATTTGTGAGCTAGCATTGTTATGTTGGAGTAGGACTTATTTTTCTACCTATTGGGAAGTAAACCTATTTGGGTGTAATCCTATTTATGTGGTTGAAATGACTTATTCCTATGTTTGGACAAGTAAACCTAGCAATGTATTTTACTTGCAATGTATGATAAAGCATTAGTTCCTTTTGCTGTAACTGTGGTCATATAACTATTTTATTTGCTGACAACATTCTATAGCAATTGCACAACATGGTATGGTGCAGCTTGTGGTAAGTTCTTTTTGATAATCTTAACAAAATGTTGTATTTTTTCAATACCAATTGTTTGTCATGTATTTAATTTAGAAAAGGAATGCTCATATTCTCAAAACTGAAGTACATATTTCCTTTTTGTACTTGGAGACTGTGAAGATCAAAAGAATTGCAGATGATTGACAAGCTGCCTCTTAGGCCTCAAACTCATTTGGTGTTCATCGAGTACTTATAGGTAGAGAAGAGAACAGAGAGGGAGTAGCTAGATTCTGAAATACCGAATCTCTCTTGTAGGTTTGCGAAGATGATACATTCATGTTATATTGTTATGGAATCATGTGTATGATAGGAAGAGCTATTTCAATAACTTCATATTTTTGGGTCCCAAATAACTGTCATGGATTCATGTATTATGTGTGTAAATTATGTGTTATTGTAAAACTTTGTTTGATTGTAATAAAGTTTGCCCGAAATTTCAAATTTTAACTTGTTTTCCATCTTTTATTTGAATCTAGAATATTTGTGTGAGTAAAAGTTGTTAGAAATAATTTATCCAAATACTAGATTATTTATCTTGAATTATTATTATTTTTAACAACTATTTTAGGAATTATTTTGATCTCACCAAATTTCAAACCTTTTCACTAATTCAATTTTAAAAATAATTTATTTCGACAAATTTAGTTTGAAAAGTGCTTGAAAATATTTTTCTTAAGACCTAGTTGATTCTCATAACCTCCTAAAATTTTTTCAGAATTTTTCAAATGTTTCTTCTATTTTAAATCGGTTGATCAAACTCTTTGCCTTTTCGGTCAAAACCCTTTTAAACCCTAACCCAAACTCCAAACCGACCAGACTCGTTCTGACTTGGTCCAACCCAACCCCATCGCATCGCCTCATCGCGCCGTTTCTTTTGGGACGTCCGATGCGGATCGAACGGCTCACATGCGCTGGGACGTTCGGACGGTCTGAACGTCCCAACGCATCTGGGCCATTCATTTTTGATCGTAGGGCTCGCGTCGCACCCGAGTCTGGTTCGCACCGCCTCATCACGCCATTTCTTTTGGGACGTCCGATGCAGATCGAACGGCTCACATGCGTTGGGACGTTTGGACGGTCCGAACGTCCCAACGCATCTGGGCCGTTTATTTTTTATCGTAGGGCTCGCGTCGCACCCTAGTCTGGTTCTCACCGCCTCATCGCGCCGTTTCTTTTGGGACATCTGATGCGGATCGAATGGCTTACATGCGTTGGGACGTTCGGACGGTCCGAACGTCCCAACGATCTGGCCGTTATTTTTTATCTTAGGGCTCGCGCTTAGAAGTCTAGTTCGCACCGCCTCATCGCGTCGTTTCTTTTGGGACGTCTGATGCGGATCGAACGGCTCACATGCGTTGGGACGTTCAGATGGTCCGAACGTCCCAATGAATCTGGGCCGTTTATTTTTTATCGTAGGGCTCGCATCGCTGGTGCGATCGGTCCGATCAGCTCTAGGGCGTTCGATTGAGAATAAACGGCTGGGATTACCTGGTCGTTCGGACTGATCCGATCGGCCCACTCTGTTTGGGCCCTTCGATCATGATCCGACGGTCCGCATGCGAGTGCATTTAGGCGGTTGGGTGGAGCCAAGTTGGTGCGTCGGGCTCGAGCCAGGGTGCGGTCGAGCCAACAGTGCTAGCCCAAGTTTTGAAAACAGTTGACCAATAAACAAAAGGGTTTGACTAAGGCTTTAAAAATAGGAATAAAATTCCTAAAATTCTTAAATAAATCAGAGGGATTCCTGGGACATCCTATGACTTAACTAAAATCTTAAACTTCACTGTTAAAGAATTAATTTGAATAATTTAAATTGAAACTTAGAATAGGTCTTTCATTTGAGTTTGAATTTTCTGAGGGTCAAATTAAGTTCCAAAAATTTGGGAAAAATTATATTAATACATGATAATTAATATAGTATTTCAATAAATATGCAAAAGTTTCCAAAAAGTCATGCATGGATTCAATTCGGTGCTTGATCAGTTTTATGACCTAATTGAGGTTGGTAAGGTGTACTTGATATCTAGAGGATCAGCGAAACTTGCTCAAAAGTAGTTTACAATGACTATGAAGTAACTCTGGATGTCTCAACATGTATAGTCATCAAATATTGTCAATTATTGTCAAATGTCGTTAAATGTTGTCAATTATCGTCAAATGTCATCAACTGTCGTCAATTATCGTCAAATGTCGTTAAATGTTGTCAATTATCGTCAAATATCGTTAAATATCATTAAATATTGTTAAATATCATTAAATGTCGTTAAATGTCGTTAAATGTGGTTAAATGTAGTTAAATGTCGTTAAATATCATTAAATGTCGTTAAATATCGTTAAATGATGTTAAATATCGTTAAATGTCGTCAAATATCATTAAATGTCGTTAAATATCGTTAAATGTCGTCAAATATCGTTAAATGTTGTTAAATATCGTTAAATATCATTAAATATCGTTAAATATCGTTAAATATCGTCAAATATCGTTAAATGTTGTTAAATGTCGTTAAATTTCATCAATTATCGTTAAATGTCATTAAATATTGTTAAATTTCGAAAGTTAAAATAAATTCCTTGCCTCAAATTCGGCTTGGTAAAAAATATAACAATTAATTGTTTTCAACACTATTTTCAAACTTGAATTTAAATTCAAATCAATTTCTAAACTCAATTCTCACAATTGTAGGAGGTGAACTCACCACCTCTAGTGAGAGGGTTATCATGTCCAACTTCATCCACCAAACCAAACAACATCTTGAACCATCTAGAATTATCCTATACAACCAACCAAACAAAACTCTGTATCATCCCATACAACCAACCAAACAGACTGACTGTACCATTCCATACAGGACGATCCCATCCTACCCATACCATCCCATCACATCCCATTCAACCTTATTCCACCAACCAAACGCACCCTTAAGCAATAAAGAAGTATGTTCAAGCTGGTGAGCCCTCGAGGGCTCCCTCTCCGAAGGTAACCTCTGTTGGCTCATTGACAGGAGTAAGGTGGTCCTCTCAGACCCCCTGAACCTGCATAAATCCTTGTGTCATTTTTTACTCTCGTGGACGATGGCCCGTCAGACGGCCGACGTCCACCCCCTCACCCGTGTTCGGTTTTTACACCTACAACACCTATAATAGCATATTTTATGTTTTTATTCATACGAACTATCACAACCATGATAGTAATACACTATTGACTAAGCATCATTGGTTTGTTGCTGAAAAGTTACTATTGTTTTTAGGTCCTATTTGTTTAGGTTTTGTGTCTGACTTAAAAACAAAAAAGTCAAAGCCTAAACAAATGGATAGCTTTTTTAACTGGCTTATGAAAAGCTTAAGCCACTTTAAGCCTATAAGCCAAAAGTCATGGGAGAGGTGTTTTTTTGGCTTTTGTGGAATGGAATAACCCTTGTTCACTAAACTTAACTAAAATTACCCACAAAATACCATTAATATATAAGTGCAAATCCTTTCGTTTTTTTGTCTTCCTCCTCTCCACCCATTCTTTTCCCCTTCCCTTCAACTCCCACACCGGACGCCCCTTCTCCTCCCCCAACGCCGCCGCCTCCCCTCCCCTTCCCCAACGTCGTCGCCTCCCGACGCTGCCTCCTGCCACCGCCGCCTCCCCTCCCCTACCCCAATGCCACCGCCTCCTCCTCCGCCCTAATCTTGCCTCCCGATGCCGCCGCCTCCCCTCCCCAACCTACCCCAACGCTGCCGCCTCCCTCCCCTCGGATGATGACATCGCCTCCCCTCACCCGCTGCCGCCTTCCCTGTCCCGATGCCGCCGCCTCCCCTCAACCTCCGTCGGCCGCTGTCCTCCCTCTATCTCTACCGGCTTCTATAATCCACAGATCCCGCTAATCCGAAAATTTGAGTCATGGATTCGTACAGTGCATTATTGAGACTGCAATATAAATGTAAGAATGTGACATAACTTTCCCTTGTTATCTTGTTATGACAATAACTTAAATCATTTGTTACATCATCCAAAAAGATATGCATTATGCGCGGGCAATAGGTGGGTAGTATGTATATGTGTATTTTGTAGTACATATTCAGTAGCATGTGAGAATAGTGATTTTTTTGCCTATATTATTTGTTCTGCAGATCTGCATACATTCTAAAGCAGCACAGTTTGCCATCATCATATAAATCGTTTCTAAACAAGCATGGTGGAAAGGATCTTGTTATTCTACAAGGTGTGAAGGAAATAGCCAACCACACTGCCTTTCACTAATCTAGCGGGTATTGAGAAGTACTACAGATCTGCATACATGTTTGGTTTCTAATATTTGGGAAAAAAACATTTTTTGCTGCTGGAAACCATGCATACCCTGCATTAATTGAGCCTGATGTCCCAGGGCAACCATGCTTCAGTACCGATTGATACTAATCCTGCATCTTTGAGATGCTAAACTGCTTTCCTACGACTGTTTCCAACGGGTCTGGCGTTGCTTATCGAGAAGAAGAGCAGGAGAAATGAGATATCCCTGTACTGCCTTGCCAGAGCTATGGAGAGCTTTTTCACATGCATGAGCGATGCAAGACTCTGCCCTTCAATACTGCAGTCTGCAGATAAAGCGAGCCGATGTAGCGGTATTCAGTATGGCTACTTCGATCATCATGCACTGCTATGCACAGGAAAGAGAAGTTTTTTCGGTCCAAGTACTTGAATGTCCTTGACTGGGTATTTGGTGTGCCGCCTCCATCTGACGACGAAAGTAATTGTCCATCCGATGATGGAACTAAGAAATATTTGAGTAGCATGCTGCACAATACATGTAAGAAACATCATTACGGAAGAATTTGGTGGACTTCAGCCGATGCACAATTAGAAAATTAAAAACAAAATGCATTTGTTGGACTCGGGTTTTAAATACTCGAAGTCCTCGTGTATGTATCGTACTAGTCCCATGATCAGTGGCTAGTACATAAAACTCCAACATTGATATCACATTCATACATTCATATGTACAAAGTAAAGTAAAAATGGTACATAATTTAAACGATTACAATATTTATATCACAAAGGCCGACCGGCCAAATAAAAGCTTAAGTGTCAGAGATAGCAAATATAACAGCGGAAGCAAAAGGTAATAACAGTACAAAGTTCCAGCGGTATGCCGATCTAAACCCTTAGGCAACCGACAGGAGACTAGCCCTAGAAAGACCCGTCACCGAACCCACCAGCTCCGGGTGTGAAGAAGATGTCGTCTGGCGTAGGCTCGTCCTCATTCTCTGAACAGTATTTAAAGCAAGATTGGGTACATTGTGTACTCAGCAAGATTTGTAGTGTATCGCAAAATTTATATAAATGCAAAGCTAACAAAGGATGATACACTATACTACAAGTTGTTTTTGGCATCAAGCAGGTTTTATTTGCAAATATCGTTGCGTAGTATTTTGCAATGAAAGTATAAAGAGCAGTTTACTAGATAGATTACAACAAGTAAGCAATTGACTTATGCTCAGCGCTATAGCCCAGAAAAACGCACTCCATGGACTAAGCGGTCAACTTAGTGCGCTCACGAGATGCAAGAAGAACATAGCACACACACCAAAGAGGCGAGACCAGAATAATCAGGAGTCTGTCACAGAAACGCTCAACTGTGATCCCACCCTGAAGAGCAGAAGAAAGCTGAATATTAATCAGGAAAGTGGCAGTAGAAATAGCCTCAGCCCAGAAGTGTGTTGAAACATGAGAAGCAAGCATAAGAGCACGGGCTGTCTCAAGAAGATGCCGATGCGTCTGTTCAGCCACACCATTCTAGGCATGAGCACCAGGACAAAAAAAATGTGAGAGAGTGCCCTGCTCAACAAGAAAACCACGAAGGACTCCTGACAAGTATTCTCTAGCAGAATCAGCACGAAATACATGAATAGGAGAGTCAAACTGAGTACGGATCATGGTGGAAAAATTCTTGTAGATGGATAGAACCTCACTACAAAATGACATAAAGTATATCCACGTGTGCCAACAAAAATCATCAATAAAAATTATATAACATCGATGACCTCCTTTCAAAACGAAAGGAGCCGGACCCCATACATCAGAATGAACAAGATCAAATGGACATTGTGACACTGACTCACTAGAAGGATAAGAGAGTTGAAGCTGTTTGCTAAGCTTGCAACCCTGACAATTAAGAGAAACATCACCAGACACAGACCCTAGGAGACCACGACGAGGTAAAGAAGATAGACGTAACTCGGAAAGCTGTCCCAAATGATGATGCCACCGAGCAAAAGACACAGTGGAGGATGCAGCAAAAGCGGAGGCTGTGGTGGAGGCAACAAGACTGACGGGCAGCGGAAGGGGAATAAAGCCAATCAAGCTCTCAGAGACGCTGTGAGTCACGGTGGCAAGGGTCAATACCAACCAGAGTCCCCGTGCGTCGATCTTGAACACAACAAGAATTAGAATCGTGAATAACACAACAACCATGATCAGTGAGCTGACCGGCAGATATAAGCTACATTATTAGTTTGAGAATATGAGAAACAACATGAATATGAAAAGAGGAATTCGAAAGAGTGCATCATCTTGTGACAGAAAGAGAGGTACCGTCTGCTATCTGAACAGTGATAGGAGCAGCTAAAGGACAAATAGAAGTGAGACTGGTGGAATTAGATGTCATATGAAAGGAAGCACTAGAGTCAAGAATCCAAGGTGATATACCTGAGGAAGAAATAGAAGGTGGTCTCTCACTGAAAGACTGTGCAGTAGAACCAACAGAACCGAATGGTGCAAAAGCAGCCATGCGATGCAGCAATATGAGAAACTCCTGAGAATCAGAAGCACCAGAGCTCCTCTGAGAGGAGGAACCACCAGTGCCCTGTGGAGGACGGCCACCACGATGTAAATCCTTCTTCTTCTTGTAGCAGAACTACTCCACATGTCCATCCTTGTTGTAATAGGTGCACTGTAGTCCCCTACCAACAAAAGCTGTCGCTAGTGAAGACACCACTGGTGAAGGAGTAGCTGGAGACATAGCAGGTGTAGAAGCTGCCAGAATCGAAGGAAACAATGACGACGGTAGCAAACCCGCAACACGAAGGCAAATCTCCTCAACACAAACAGATGCAAGGGCCTCCAACAGAGTCACACGAGGGTGGCGTGCCAACAACGGAGCACGAGTATGCTCATACTTAGCCGTGAGATGGGTCAAGAAGTCATAGATAGGCGACGATGGCCTCGTGTGGAGGAACGGCTTGGTGGCAGCTCCCGGGCGGCGACCCCGGTGGTGGCTCCCCGGCGGTGACGCAGCTCCAAGTGACATGAAGAACTCCCTCGATCTCGGTGTTGTCCGGTCGACCAAGCGGTGACTCCCCAATGGCAACACGGCTTCAGGCAACACGAAGAACTCCCCTGACCTCGGCGGTGTCCAAGCAATCGAGCGACAGCTCTAGAGCAACTGCGGCATCCCAGATGGAGTGGCGGTGACAGAGAAGATGAAGACACCACGCGGCGGCGGTGGCGG
Organism: Phyllostachys edulis; assembly: GCA_036346405.1. Taxonomy (NCBI): domain Eukaryota; kingdom Viridiplantae; phylum Streptophyta; class Magnoliopsida; order Poales; family Poaceae; genus Phyllostachys; species Phyllostachys edulis. The sequence goes on along the minus strand of CM070559.1, from coordinate 14,795,609 downwards.
CTGGAGAAAGAACCAGCAGCGGCAGCGGCTTGGTGACGACAAGCGCAGTAGAGGGAAAGCCAAGTGATGTGGCAGTTGGGAAGATGAACCAGCGGTGGCCTGACAAAAACCCTAGGTATTCTTTGATACCATGTTAGTGCACTCAACTAAAATAACAACAATAAAACCATTCCCTCATTTTCCAACAAGAAACGTTTTTACGAAAACCAAGACTATACCTGATGTGACTGCACTAAGCACGCTCATGACCGCGAGCTCGGCTATTTAAACAGATTTACACTCTACAGAGGTGTACAACTTTACCCATAGCATACGAATTCTCTAGTTTATTTGGCATCCGTTGATACCACCGCTCACTACCTTTGGTAAGCAGGTCTAGAAACGCGTGTCGAAGCCTTTATATCATCTAGTCCCACCCTTGTGCCAGACTAGTGAATGAACACCCTCATTTTGCATGGGTTTACGCCCCCCGTCAAGTGAGGCATTCACCGTTGTGTCGGAAGGCTTTGTGCCCAACTCCTCGGTGAAGGGAGCCCCTTTGAACATGCCTACACAGGTCATGCTTGCACTACTACGCCCTACCAACGCACAAGGCTAGTTTTTAATGACTTAATTAGCTAATGCTGTCCCATACCAGCACATGTGGTTGTAAGCTTAGACTTAGATTAGTGGCACCGGTGTATGTTCCTTAATTGACCCAAGCGAGAATCTCCCTCTATCTACCTGTGAGATACACCTGTCACACTTCTCAGAATATAATATAACTTGCCCGCGTCGCAAAATTAGCTATTCATTTTTATTTTTTGTACAAAATAAAAGAGGTAAACCCCTCCGGACTTTCTTTTCAAAACTTCCAAACTCATAGTTATCATGTCATCCATTTTAGCAAATTTTGTAAAGGCTATGTCTGACTAAGCAGTTATGCGAGATTCATATTCGAAAAACCCAAGTTGACATCATTCATTATCTAAACCATAATCCTAATGGCTACAATGGTAAGGGTATCAACATTTCAATGAGGTTCATGTATCGAGTAGGATTTACAACTACCGATATCCCAAACATAGCAATTTTGTACCAAACATACACGCATGCATATTAGGTTTTACAAAAAGAAATACTGTAATTAAAATAATAGGATCAACATGGTAAAAGGGGGTGCTTGCTTTACTCTGGTTGCTCAAAAAATGAGGATGGAATATCATCGCAAAAATCGTCCGAATAATTGACATCAAAACAAAAAGAGCCGGAAGCAAATTAAATATAATCTCAACAGAAAAAAAAAATCCAAATATTTTTTGATATTCAGGTAGATCATGATTTTATATAAATTTAGAAAAAAGAATCATCTCATTTGGAGTTTTTATGCAAAAGTTATTAAGGTTTTAATTTGCTTCGGTTTGAAAATTCCAGAAAAATAGAAAAGGTGAAGTCGATAACATATTTTCTGATATTTATGCTTTCTAGCTAAGAAAGCATATTCATTCCTATGTTCTATCGAGGTTTACGCTTTCTAGTAAAGAAAATGTATTTTCTTTAAAACTGAAAGCCACTTTTCTATTTTCCTCGATTTTCATTAACTTATATGTTGGGTCTACTTATCGCTGACTCGTTTATTAATAACATTTGGAATTAGATTTTACGGTTATCTTTTAGCCGATCCCACATGTCATTACTGGATGTACTAAACAACTGTCATTTAAGTATCGATTAGCATTTAAACCCATGGGTCCCACTAGTAGAGAGAGAGGAAGAAGGATTTGTGAGCGCGTCAGGCCGAGCGCCATGGCTAGCTCATCGTCGGCAATCGGAGCGACGACGAGGCACAGGAAGGCCAAAAATGGGATCATCTCTCGACGACGATGCCACCAGGTGTGCTAGAGACCAGAGAGATGGCCAGAGGCGTTGCTACGCTAGAAAAGAGCAGCAGAGCTTCTCAGGCTCAACGTTGTTTTCACGATTGGAGCTAATCGATGACAAGTGAGTGCGTGCATTCGCTTTAGGGGGTTATTGCGATTCTATTGGTAGCGGCTCGTGCACCAATGGTCACCAAAGCAGCGGCGACAAGGTTCCTTGTGGCGACGCCATGATCGGCTACAACAAATCCTATGCTACACTGTCTAATCCTTTGATCTAATGTGCACTAAAGCTTCAGAGAACTACTAGAAGCTCACTCGAGGCTTTGAAGGTGCCAGAGGATGATCGGAGTGGTAGGGGCGATGTTGAACAGCGAATGACGCAAAGGAGGCTCCCATTGACAGCTCGTTGTAGGGGCGGAGTGCGCATTAGCTTGCATGCACACTAAGGATGGTAGGGATAGAAGGAATCAACAAGGGACTCATCGAGTCGGCGGCTAACTAGAAAATGGTTGCAGCAGCCGAAAATGAGGAAGATGATTGATCCGGAGGATTCTTGTAACAGCCTCAGCCTTAATACACAGTAATAAAGTACTATTCATGTCATTACTGTTCATTTTGGCAATTTAGGCAATATGTTACAAACTATTTTCTCAATTTCTATTATTAATTTCAACTTGATCAAAATTTCAAAAGGAAATACCATCCAATGTTGGTATTATGACTGGGATATATTTTAATTAAAAATCAGATAAATTATTATGACCAAAAATAATTTTTGTTGAATTTATAGAAATTATTTTGAATTTCAGAAAAACAATTGTCTTTAAATAAACCTTAATTGGTTTAAATGAATTATTTATGTATTTATAAAGAAGAAACAGTGATTTTAAAATTTATTTGGGGAATATATCATCCCAGCAGTGATTCTGCAAAATTTCATGAATTTACAAATTTATTTGCTATTTTAAAAGTCCCAGTCAAAGTTTTGAAGTTTTGAATTAAACCTGGTCAAACCTCCCAGCCTAACCCTGGTCTAGCACTGTAGCGGCTCGGTCTGGACCTGGTTGGACTCAACCCAGTGCGCAACCGGTGCGCCACGTTCCCCTCGCACGCGTCCGAAAGCTCCAGCCCATCTCAGCCGTCCATTCCCGGATGAACGGGCCGGATGTATTGGGTTGTTCGGACCGCCTCTATCCCACCTTCATTGTTGGCCGTTGGATCTTCTTTGGGCGGCCCAGATCCTTGGTGACGTTTGGACCAAGTTGCGCCCCACGATATCCACCGTTGAAGCGAGATCGGACGGGCCTCGTCCATTGGGCCGTTCGGACCACTTCACGACCCCGCATCGCAGCCACTCAAGCAAAATCGAACGGTGGCTGTGCGTTGAGGTTGGCCGCGTGCATTGCTTGCGCTGCATGGGGTGGTTAGCTCTGGGACCCAGCTGTCAGCGGGGTTTTGGCGCTGCTGTATTATCTCTGGGGCCCGCATGTCAGCGTCGGTTTTTGCTGGGTGCGTGCGGTGCGCTGCATGGCTTGGTTTACCCTGGGGCCCACGCGTTAGTGACGTAAATTGGTGTTTCTCTCTGGTTTTCCACCGTGAGCACTGTAGTGTCCGAAATGGGGGTAGAGCGCAGTATTTTGAGGATATTTATCCCTTAATATCTATCCTAAGTGCCACCTCTTGGATTCTAGACAATTCTCGGTTGCTCTACACCTTTTGTACACTATATAAACCCTAGCTCTTGTAGCTCTGCCATTGTTGACCCAGGGAGGAGCTCATTATCCTTATCTTCTTCACAGTGAAGCACCCTTGTTCCTCTGCTTTGTTCAACTACAAGCATACCTACATCTTATACTAAGGTGGTTTTGGGTATTTCTTGTAGGTTGGACTTAGGACTTTTGCTCCTTGTCAACTTGAGCTGTGAAGCTTCATTTTGGAAAACCTCACTTGGGTGAGTTGAGTTCCATCCTTCTTTAGCAAGAATGTATCTAATAATCTTTAGAGCTAAGTTCCATCATTTTTCTTTTGGTCAGCACAAGGAAAAAGGCTACTGAATCTTTTCTTGTTTGACCAAGAGCTTGACTCTGTCTTCTCTAAACCCTAGCTGGTGAGTTAGCCTTTACTTCTGTTAGTTTAAGCTCTCTAAGAGCATCACTAACCCTCTCACACCACTCACTGGTTCATATGATGCTCCTATCTTGATTTAGCTAAAAACTTGTATTTTAACTTTTCGGTCTTTTATATCGTTTTCAAGAAGTAGAGTTTCTTTTGTTAACATGTCAGCTTATGTAGGTCTTAGATAAACCCTGGCATCTTAAGTAGACCTTCTTTTAATTTCTAAGGCCGCAGGTCACCTTATTGATACAATATTCTCCTCTGTTGGTTTTGTCGGACAAAACCAACAAGAGCTCTATTCTGTTCTCTTTTCTGTAAACTTGTTGGTTAGGGTTAGTGTTGAAGAATTAGGATATTAACCACCCTCCTGATAATCTTATTTTCCATTCAGGGCTTTGGTTAGTGTGTTGCCCTAAAGTAGTCGAAATCTGGACAGATACCTTTTGCTATTTTGGTCTAAACCGACAAAAATGCACTGTTTCTTTTCCTTCCTTAACCCGAGCATTTAAGGATTGGCATTTATAGATTGTGACATTAGTTACCTCAACTAGTTAATACTTCACTTTAAAAGTCTGTGCGTGTATAGTTTCTACACTAACTATAGTGGTAAAGATCCCTTACTAATTATTGATGTCTAAACCGACAAACGAATAACCAGGAATCCACCGCCCTTAATTGCTATTAATGAATACTAAATAGTTGGTTAGTTCATAACTATAGCTTTAATACACTTAGCTATCCTGTAGCATTTTATTTATTTAGAGTTAAGCTAAGTAACTAAATTATTTATTGCTGCCCTGTTCTAGTATCTAAACTTGATACTGTAGCTTTAAGCTAAACTGAAATCTGGACAGCTAGTGTCATTGGATAGTATATATGGATTATTACCTTAATAAATTAGATATAGCTTAAGCATCCTATTACTCCTGCATCAAGACCTTGACCATATATTCTTTTATGCATCCTGTTCTCTGTTTTTCCTGTGTTCATTGGAATTCTTTTATTCTCTTTTGAATCTTGGTTCTTACGAGTGTGTTGAGCCTTTTATTGAACCCCAAGAACTGAACAAGAGGTTGTTTACTACTATCAAGGCAAGCTTCCTCTCGCACCATGTTGGACCAAATCTTTTGAACTTTAGAATTCTAAAATCTGGTGACCTTTGTGCATGCAACTTTCTAAAAATCTATTTGTGCCTGTTTCTAGTTAGTTATACCTTGAACTTGTGGCTTATCTTTAATTTAACCATACACTCAACCTAAGGTAGTTTGTGATGTTATAATATTTAGTTTTAACTTTTGCTTAGCCATGCGATCCATAGAACGTTAGAGTTTGGCAAGCTTATCTTGTCGACTTGGGGACAACAAATACATTATACTTATTTTGATTCTTGTTCAGTTTATTTGATTTGGAAATGCTTCTAAATTCTATTATCAATTAATCCAAATCTGGACAAGTGGATGCTAGTGATGGTGCCTTGTGCACGAGAATTGGGAAATGTGGATGTCTTATGCGGGTTGATTAAGGGTGAACTCGACCATTTAATTCAAGTCCCAACTTCCACACGCATTGTATGGGCCTTTGTTTGGTTAAGTAAAGGGTTAATAGTATTGAGTTGGATTTGGAGAGTAAGGACATGTGTATTGATTTCATATGGCATAGATGCTTAAGTCTTCGGGCCGTGTCGTATGCCATGTGGAACTTATATTGATATCAGATGTTCTTAGAAGGGTAAGGGCATAGATGTGTTACATCGCATGTATGTACTTGAGGCCCATTGATCATGTGTAATATGTGTGGCTAACACGAGTTTGCATTTAATTGACTGGGTCGGCATTCCCGGTACAACATATGAGCCTCGGTTGAATATATGCTATCAGTCTTGTTTAAGCGGGATCATTCTCACATGGGTCATCCAACTCAATAATGTTAACTTGTTGAAAAATACCAAATCTTAGTTTACCCGGCCGGCACACCAAAGGCAGTGTGTTATTATTCCGGAGGCTTTCGGGCTAACTAAGTCATGTGGGTAAAGATGTACACCCTTGCAAGGTATAAAACTATTCAAATAGCCGTGTCCACGGTTACGGACGAAAACTTGAATTAATGTCACCTGTATAGATTTTTCTCTAAGTTTGGTTTGGGAATTACTTCGTCATGATGGTTGTCATATACAATTCATTGTGAGCTGTTATTTACTCTTGTTACTGTTTATGCTTATAATTACACTTATTCACTGTTTTAGTCCAAATCAATTTACCAAAACTGCTTTATCAAAATATAGCAACTGTAGGTTTAGATGTATTGCTTTATGCAAAAATGGAACCATTTAAGCCTTCTGTTGTCAACCTTATGCATATACAACTTTCTATTCTTTTGTATAGGTTCTAACAAACACTTTCTTTTATTAGTTTGTGTAAGTCTTGCTGAGTACCTTTCGTACTCAGGGTTTTATGACCTCTTGTTGCAGGTGAAGATGGATATCTTTATGAGATGCCCGTTAGCGCCGATCTGGGTGACGCTAACGAGTAATGCTAATTCTAGCCTCCACGCAATAGCCTGCGGGATGATGGGGCCATTGGTGGCTTTGCTTTTATGTTTTTGTTTCTGCTGTCGTTCTTTTTTTGTTAATGACCCAAGGTCATCTGTTCCTGTAGCTATTTCGGGTACTGTAGCAGACCTGACACTGTAGCAACCGAATTATGATGTAATTACTGATGTATAATTATGTGAATGTATGACTTGTATGTGATTGATGCAATGTTGATTAAGGATATATGTGCAATAGTCACTAATCATGGGAACTATTGCATGGCATATATCCAGGAACCTAATTGTTGGATTGTTACTTATTATGATTATGCTTCTAGTATGATTTTTATTAAGGACAATACACTGTTCCTTAATTAAGAATTATGCTACCAGTATAATTTTAATTCGGCACATTCCAATAATTTAGGGGTCCCACAATTCTCCATGGTTGAAGCTTCATTATCAGAGGGGAAAGCATAAGTGAGGTGTAAGACACGATATGACGTGGTCAAGGGAGATTCAAGCTCACCAGATTGCCAAAAACAAAGATGTTCTAGAACGGGTGTGCGCTAGAGGTGAAGAAGACAATGGCCTGTCGGAGTTATGGGGTTCCCGGAGCTACACCGAGCACAGAGAGAGTATTAGCGAGGAAAGGGGCGCATGATGGCGTGATTGGCGAAGGAAAAGGAGCTCACCAGAGAAGATGGCGTTACGGAGCCCACTCACCAGCGTCCAGAATGACACACTCGTTCCCGATGAACCAAAGCACTAGGAGCTCTGATTTTGTATGAGGAGTGAGAGTGGCGAGCTAGAAGCATTGTGACGCGGTCGAAGGTTTATGTACAGTCGAGAAGCACATGAGAAAAGCGGCGAGAAGATGGTAGCCGTGCGAGTATCTCACGCTCTACCCCTCGGTGTCTCCGCCAGAGTAGGGCTGGTGCGGCATTAAGGCGGTACATAGGATGGGCAGAGCCGGGCAGAGGTGATGGCGGTAGGTGGAGATCGAAAACGGTGGGTAGCTGGTGGAAACTATGGGCGGGCAGGCAGAGCGCTTGCTGGAGAGCTGGTGAGGGAGAGAGGGCAAGGTGGAAGAAGCTTGCTGATGTGTGTATCCCGCACGTCAGCGAGAAGAGAGAGATAGATAATTTCTGGATTTTGGGATTAAGTGGCCGAGGGTTTGAGTGAATTTTGAAGCATAGAAATATAGCTCAGAAATTTATGAATATTTTTGTGAGGACTTTTGACTCCCTATAGTTTCTTATGTAAATATCTTAGGATTTAATATGTTCTGTGATTCTCTCGAAAATTCTCGCATGCTACTGTTTTCTCGAAATGTATTGTTGCTTTAGATGAAATTTTCTTAATTGATGCTCAATAAATTTTTCCTATGCAAATGGGCTCTAAATAATTTCTCTCACCTATTTTCATTCTTTTTCCCCTAAAATTCTTACAAGTTTATGTTTGTATGAATTTCATTATTTGCTTTAAACAATGCAAAAGAAAATCATGCATGATCAGCTTCTCATATCACATATGCTCAAAATATATTTCTCTTTCGGTTACCCTATTATGTCTTCCCAAAATTGAGTTTTTGGGATGTTACAGCATTAATTCAACACACAAGGTCCTTCAAACCCTCAAGGGTAATTCAAACTTTTTATCTTTCACACACAACTTAATAAGCCAATATCCCATAAAAAAGCCAGATTATCAAACACTATAAATTAGCTTTATTAAGCCAAAAAGTTGGCTTTAAACTATAAGCCAAAATGCCTAAGTATAAACAAACACGACGTTAGAACTTTTTATGATTCTACTATTGCTTTTATCGTAGTGTATCATCCAACATCTCATTTAATTGTGCATCATATTCTTAAAATTGCTAGTCACCAAGGCTCATGAAAATGCAATAGTGTTACGAGTAGCTACCACTACTATGAAAACTAAATATTAGAAATATTAGAAAGATATCCCATATGTGTATGGATTTGAATTTAATTTAGATCTTAGAGCTAAACTTCGAGGAATCACTAATGTTCTCCAACTTCTGGGTGATGTTACAAGCATAGATTATTCTAACTATTTTTCAGGTGCCCGTACTAAATTGTCTAATGTTTATCAAAAGTACGAACTAAAGTTTAAGAGTGTTTCAAAGAAAACTATTTTGGGCAAAATATGGGGTGCATGTTCTTCCTCCAAAGGTTCAGGTTCTACAACATCAAGTTTTGAAGAAAGACACATTGTCTACCATAGCAGTGGGGAATTATCCATCTATTTGGATAGCGATACTGTGGATTACCAGATGAGTACTTTTGATGAGAACATCCCTACAAGGCGACCACCAAGAGGTGAGGGAGGAGGTGCCACAAGGAAGGGCATAGGGGCAGAGCCCAATAGACCCACCCGGTGTCACGGGACACCGGGTCCAAATTTATTTAGCAAGGATCACTTCGTTTTTACTACAAGTGCAACCCAAGCCCAATCACTTGGCACCTGCACCTCTTTCTACCCACTGCTAGTGGCCGGTGGCACCCGCCACCGCAATCCGCAAGACAGTACCGGCCACGTCGCCGCCACGCCTCACCCGGACGCCATCGAAAGCAGGCTAGCACCACGCCGCCGCCACGCCCACGCGACGCCATGCCTAGGGTGGGCGTGGTTAGGGCAGTGCGACCGCCCCAACCCATCTTGCCGTAACATAGAAGGAATTCAAGGATCGCTCCATTTGGAGGCGACTCTGATGATCCTAATGCTCCAATGGATCTTAAGGTTTGAACCTTTCAATAGAAGGAAGCATTAGCATGTTTCTCTCTTTACATAAAAAGGATTGCATAGTATGCAAGGTGACAATTCAGAATATATGCATCAATCCTTCATTTCAGTATAGAAGGGTGATTGATAAAGTCACAAATGAAATACAAATCTATATGACAATACACTTTCAAGAGTTGCAACTTGCAAATAAAAACAGATGACATGCTTATAAAATGGAATGTAAATTGAAGCTATCAATCACTTTCGGTTTTGATTCAATCGATGCTTGGTAGAAGTCAAGAGCATTTAGAGAATGACAACAATCAACATTCGGTATAGTCATCAATCTCGGACTCTCACTACCCCATCAAGATAGGACCACACCGTGTCCCGAAGCTAAAAGGTTCAGCAATTGACGTTGTCGATGGTGTCGAAGACCTCAAGGGTGATGGTCTTGCAGGTAAGGATCTTGACAAAGATCTTCATCTGCAAGAAAGAATCACTAAACAACCAGGGTAAGTCTGCATCGGTAGATTGAAGACACAGAAGCAAGATCAATCAACAAGCATTAATCTAGAGCGAGGCAAAAAAAAAAACTAAAACGATTAGGACGAGCCAGGCGCACCTAACAGACCGACCTCGACCATACGGGCATCAGGAATCAAGCCAAAAGACAAACAGATCTAAACACACATATTACTCGATAGATCTCTTCCATCCATCGCCTAAAAACAACCCAGGGCTGCCAGATCGACACGAACCATATGCGCATCACGAGTACAAGAAGCACGAATAGATCCATCCAAACAAATCATACCATCAGATCGAACACCTAAGAACACAAACCACCGAGCAGATAGATCTAGAGGAGATGGGAGAGGGGGAACAAGCGCCGTACCTTGAGGAGGAGGGAGGAGCAGCCTTGCGGCAGATCGAGAGGCGGAGCCTTGCGTCGGATGCGGCGGATCGAGCGGCGGCAGGGTGGAGACGCGTCTGGACTCTGGAAGATTGGAGGAGGAGGCTTAGAGCGAACTAGCGAAGGTTAGGGTCGATCCAATTGATCCTTTGGAGCGTTCGTTTGCTGGCGTTTCGCCTCGATTTCCTTGTGGATCGAACCGGGTGGCCCATTTGGCTGAATTTTGTGGAGCGGATCGTGGTCCATTGGGTTAGGCTGATCCATTCCCACCCCTAATCGGCGTTTGGAGTTGATAAATTAAGCGGTAAAAGAGGCACGAGGGGAACCTGGCGTGGTAGTAGAGCTGGGAGTCGGGCGTAGAGGCGAGGGCACGGCGCCGGTGGAAGGAGGTCGCGGAGGGAGGGATGGCACGGGCATGGAGGCGAGGGCCGGAGGGCGCGGCCGGCGCAGAGGGAGGGGCGGCCGCCGTGTGTGGAGGTGAGGGATTAGGTCTGGTGGTGGGAGTGGGACTCGGGAAGACGGGAAGGAATGGCCGAATGGGAGACGTGGCCGCGTGGGAGTGATGGGCTATGGCCGCGTGGGAGTGATGGGCTGTGGCGTGGGAGGTGTGGGGAGGAGGCCAGTGACTGGGCCGGCTTGGATGGGCTGATTCGTGAATGGTTGGGCCTCGGGCTAGGGCTGGGCCGACGTAGATGGGTCTATATCATAAAAAATTTCCAACTGAGAGTTTTGCTAGACCTCGGCTATAGCCTACCTGCTTGGGCTCCAGATCTGCCCTTGATACCATGTTATCCAGCTTAGTACTAACTCGATCAGTGCATAGTAAACTTGAACAGGGCAATAAGATTGCATTCGGTTTATACGGTATAAATTTATTTCAGTTTTGGGAAGTTGCAAACCGAATTAACCAACTGAAAAAATAAACCGCACTGAATAAACCGAAATATTTCGGTTCAGTTTGTTCGGTATTTTGGTATACCAAAATTTTATCCCTTAGCAACCAGCAGCAATTAACAATGGGCACATATGATTCTTCATGGTTCCGGCAATGGTATGACAATTGACAAAAGCCATTTGCTAACCTTCAGAGTGGGTAACGGGCGCCTGTGGGAAATGGGCGGCCTTCAGAGAATCAGAGCGAGGATGGCGGAAGCGATCTTGCTGGGGAAATGATCGCCAGAGTGGAGGATCACGGATCGCCAGATGGGAATCAAGGCGGCGGCGGTGGCCGATGGGGCAAGCGGCAGGGGTCTGCGAGGATCACCGGAGAGAGGGGCCGAGGAGAAGTGACTGGGAAACGGCGGCGCCGGGGAAAAAGTCGCTACTGCCACTGTGGCTAGGAATTGGGATTTTGATTTGCGATGTGGAACCCGGAGGCCGGAACGGGCGGCCTCGTCTGAAAGAGAGAGAGAGAGGGACCTTAGGGTTACGGGTGGAGTGGTGGACTGCCTTGGGCCTTGGGCCTTGGGCCTTGGAGAGTTGGAACTTGGGAGACTTGGAGTCGGAGCGGTGGAGCACAAACAAACTCACGACCAATTTGCATGGTCGAATTCGGTTTCGAGAGTAGGAAACAAAGACTGCCTCTCGAATAGAGCTAGAAAAAACTCGAAACGATTATCGAAAACCGATAGTTTCGGTTAATTCGGTTCGGTTTCTCGGTTTCGGTAAAAATATCCATCCCTAAATAAGATGACTCAAATATATGTATTTTCACCGAGGTGCCAATGTTCGGATTTGTAATTCACAAAAGTAATTTTTTTAACTTGCATAAGCGAAACAACAATTACAGAAGGGCACGAGCACTACACGGGGGAATAGCACGAACTCACGAGCTACTGGTGACATTCTTTTGGTAGGAGAATTTGGTCTAACAAAGTTGTGGGAGTTGGCAAGGATTTTTTTATTAACAAAAAACTTATTCAAACCGAGAACACAAGAATTAATTTTCAATTACAGCTATATGCATCTAACAGTGGTAACCATACAAAGAAACATAATATAGCATTCTGAGAAGTCCATCCATTATGTAGTGAAGCTTTGATGTACTGCCTACTGAAGTAGTTCTCAAGCCAGATTTTAGTTAAAAAGAAATTCATCCATGACATAAACGCGTACAGTGTATGCAAATGGTTTTAGAATATACAAATACAAATGCTGGTAGCATAATTGTTTTCATTAATTTAGAGGCCTTAGCTAGCACTAATAATTTATTTATTTTTAATATGTGGTAATTAATTTAGTGTCATAATTTTTTTTTGTAACTTGTGGTAATAAATTTGGCATAATTATTTTAGTGCTATTTTGGTCATCGTAATTAATTCAGCCATGACTAATGTAGATCTCATTACGTAACACACGTTCTCCGTATTTAAGCTTAATTTATAATTTCTAGTAATATATCGTCATCATCAATATTTTCGCTTATAGTCTGTCTCTTTCATGTCTTGCAAACCATACTTCTACCGGAGCTTCTGGAACCCTTCTACAACGAGAATCACTGATGCAAATTGTGGATCGACGGGACGCGGAAAGTGTGCGTCTCGAGCCCACCGAAAGTGGAACATGTGCATCTTGAACCTCCACCGGTCGACAAGTACCGACAACAAACTTCCATCCAGGGTGAATGGACGTCCGACGGAGACGGCCTCATGAATCAAAGAATAAGCACGGTCCGACGGACCGTTTTTGTCCACGTGGCATGACCACAACGAGTTCGCCCGGTGGCAGTGCGGATCTGATGATAATTTTACAAATTTCGCACGAGACGATATTTCCGAAAATAAAAGTTTCCAACAATGCTATTTGCGCCGAAAACTCGCCGACAAGTTGCCTCGGTAGGTAACACAACAACTCGCAAGCCATCAACGGTGACATCGGCAATCGCCAAACGAGTCGGCATGACAGATGGGAGGTCGAGACCATTCGGAGATCTGCTAAGGCCTGTTTGGAACGGCAGTGCTTTTCAAAAGCGGCTTCCTATCTTTGCGTGGCTTTCGTCAGCAGTCAATACCGCAACATTTAACGGTATTTAACAACAATTGACGACTATTAACGCATTTACTAACACAATTGACGAGAACTATCGCAATAAACGACAACTACCGATATTGACCGCGATAGACACAAACCATAAAGGAATAATGAGATGTCATTTTACAAGTTATTCACATAGACAGAAACATTGAACATTGCAATAACAATCAGTGAAGGCAATTATGGACAATTTGTATGAATGTAGTCAGATATGTAATAGGAACTTGCATTAATGGAGATAATTACAATAAGAGTAATTGAACAAATTTCTATAGATGTTGAGGCATCCAGAGTTACTTCAACATACTACAAAACAACTTGAGTAACCAATACAAGACCATGTTCCATGCAAAAAAATTCATCCATTGATCATGCTAGGATCCAAACTAGAAGCAAGAGAAATCAGATTAATCATCTTCACAACAATTGCATATCCATTCATGTTCCAATATACACTCTAAAAATTGCATGGAGCTTCAATGTCTTCCAATTGGAATAGTCCCTTTTCAAACTATCCCAATGGTTCTTTAATTGCTTACGGTTGTACTCTTTATTAGTGTGTTATTTGAACTTTGTCATAAGGTTGTGATACCCTTTGTTATTCAAACATTGCAGGGGTCTATTTTTTGCAAGCACCTCTTCACGCAGATGTCAATGAACACTTCATTTGTGAATGCATCCCATATAGCAGTGTTTGTGGCTTGTGCTTTATCCATCTATATATAAGGAAATATGTAACTACAACAAGGAACTGCCATATAGTTTGTGCTAGTTCGGATTTCTGTCAATAACGAAGACTAATATTGTTGTTCTTATGGATGACAAGCACTAATGCTCTATGAAAGGACTAATCATTCATGGCCCACTATTATGCTTCCATTGAGTGGGTGCGTGCTCCAAGTGCTAAATTATCAATGCAAAGATCACCCTATGCATACCTAATCGCCTGTAACTCACCATCGCTGAAAGGCAAGCAGTATATGCAAGCGCCTTACCACCGCTTCAAGAGCAATGCAAGGTTTCAACATGGTTATTGAGGCGTTCGAAAGGCGCCGCTTAGGCGACAAAGCGTGAGCGTGGTCAAGCGTCGGCTCGCCTTGCCGAAGGCCAGATGGCGCCCGCCAAAGACCAAAGCGTCGGCAGAAGGCGTCCCAAAGTAGCTAGGGCATCGGATACGCCAAGGCGACGCCATAGCAGGGGGAGGAGCGCGCGAATCAGAGGAGCGCGCGCGAATCAGAGGAGCGCGCGCGGGAACCCTAAACTGGAGAGAAGCGTGCGAATCAGAAAGAAGGCAAGCCAGAAGGGGGAAAGAGGGAAGGCCAGAAGCGCGCGACTCACCTGAAGCTGGAACCCGCGGCGGCGGGCCTCCATCTCACCGGTCCCGTCTCGACGTCGCGTCCATCTCGCCGCTGCGGTCTCGGCGTCGCCATTGCCGCCCTCTCCCGCCGCCGTCGCCAAAGAAGGCAACAAGAATACGCCATCGCCCTCTCCCGCTTTTGCTCGCTTCCTCCTCTTGGCCTCCCCTCCTCCCTTCTCCGACGGCGGCGGCGACCGGACTCCCTCCTCCGGCCTTCTCCCGCATCCGGCGTTGCGGGAGAAGGCCGGAGGGAGGGGAGTCCGGATGCGGACGTGGAGGCCGGAGAAGGCTGGATCCGTTGGGTTGCCTCGCCATCTCGCCGCTCTCTCTCTCGCTAAGCGCGTTCTTGCCGCCGCTTTGCCTCTTCTTGGTCTTCTCTGCTGTCAGGGGGAGGGAGGATCAGGAAGGCCGAGATTGCTTTAGCTCTCTCGCCTCTCTGCCACTCAGGCATCGGTTGGTTCATTCTTGGCTGTTGCTCGCTTTCACATCTTGCAAGATGGTTGGGTCTCTCTTGGCGGTGACCGACCAAAGATTGTAGCACTCGTAATTGGAATACAATCTATATACTCAATTAATTGGAATACAATTTGTATCTATTACATTTATAACAATCTATATATTGAAACTTGCAAGGGGGATGGATGCTACATGAGAGGAGCAATTGGAAAGGGGGGATAGGCGCTACATGAGCTCAAGAATTGGCAACAACAAGGTATATGTGCTGCTAAAATGTTCATTTTATTCGCTGCCTTGGTGCCTTAGGACGAGAGTAAGGCGTCGCCTCGCCTTACGCCTTACGGCTTAAAAGGTGTGAGGGGGGTGGGTCACCTCGCCTTGCCTTACCGCCTTAATAACCATGGTGCTCAACAAAGTCAAAAAGAAACTGACGAGTTGCTTGGATTCATGGATTTTTCATACGGACGATTCAGGATTGAAGTCCTTTAAAAAAAATTAAGCGCCGACCCTCCAGATGAAAATTATTCAATTCCTACTCACATTTTTCCTTATGAGCAAAGTGCTTTGATATAGGATCATAAATCATAGTTGTATCAACAAGAATTAGCCAAGAAATCCACGCGGCATCAGTACACAGTCCACCAAAAGGAAGGTGCTCGAGATGGGGGGAACTACTTCCTGTAATGTGGCCGCTAAGGATGGGGAGAAGACAAGACAAGAGAAGCAACCGCTCACCTTCCAGGGGCGACGACTCATGAGGGCGCCGAGGAGGACTGGGGACCTGTCATGGTCGAGGGGCTCTTAGCGGCCTTGAAGACAAGCTCGAGCGGCCGTCAAGGGAGGGCGACGGACGGCGGGGAGGTGCAAGGCCATCGGGCGCGACGCCGAGGCGAGAATCCCGTGAGCAGCGGTGGGGGGAGGCGCAATGGGAGGAGCGCGAGTGGGGGGAACGGTGCTAGGGTTAGGGCAGCCGCCGGAGGAGCGCGAGTGGGGAGGGGAACGACGCCTCTGGCTTAAGAACCTGCACGGGCGGGTAAATTTCGGGAAGTTGGGGGCATTTTGAACGGCGGCTTCCGGCTTCACAGCAGATTGAAGGCTTCGAGCTCCCGACGAAAGACGGTCGTTTGTTTTGGCTTCCGGTTTTTCTCACCCAAAAGCCAAAGCGGATGCCCGTCCAAACAGGACGCCTCCAAACAGGGCCTAAGTAGCGACCCTAGCTTCTTCACACGGTGGGACAAAACTGACGGAGAAAAAGGGAAACGATGCTCAAGGGTAGGTCGTATCGCAAGACGCGCATAAAGGGAAACGGAGGGAGGAGAGTCGTACCTCAGCGGAGAAACCGACAGGCAGACAATGAGACGGTGTGACAAGGGGAGGGGAGGAGAGGCGGCGCGATGCGGGGACGAGTGGTTTCTAGAACTCGGAAGAGCGGAGAATCAATCGGCACTTTTGCGTACGAGGGCCTGCGGAAGTTGGTAACTCAGGAGAAAGCACTGCGGGCTGCGGTTCAAGAGTATTCGGTCCAATTGATGTTTTTAACGACTTAAATGCGAATTATTAGTGGGTTTTCCTTATGAGGAGACCTCACCAAATTGCGAAAGATCTTCTTTCGTTCTGTTCCTGTGTCCTGGGCCGACTGGATACTCACACAGCCCGTGGTTGACACACACACACACACACACACACACACACACACACACACACACACACAGAGAGATTAGGGCTCTGATTCAAACAAAATCAGCCTAAGGGCAAAAATCCAGTATCCGACCTCCGGCCCGGCCTGAATTTTCCCTGCTTCCGCCATCAGGAGGCATGGACACTTTGAAGTCTGGACCCTAGATCTGGATGTATGCATATCTAAAGAAGAGGCCATATACATGTATAGTTTCAATCACTTCAGTTGCGCTTTCCGGCTGCAAGTATACAACACCACGCCGCGTGCCTACCGCCGAAACAATCAAAATGACCTCATCAACGCTTTTGCCTCTGAACACTACCAAAATTCTAGAACTGGCTACACATGTAACATGAGTGTTATCTTTCTAATGAGCCAAAGAACGTCACAATCCGAGTTCGTATGCAAAAGTTATGATGGTTTTACCGAACAGTGCGCGATCTACCATATATATTTTTGCCCAAACCAAATAACTCAACATGAACTACACATGCACAGAGAGCCTCCAACAATAAACCACAGCATCACCTACATCACAGTAGCATCAACTCAATCCATTTACAGAGCACTAACACTAGCTCTCAAGAATCCACATCACAAAGCAAAGGGGAGTAGAGAGTGAGGTCATGGGAGGCAGGCGACGGTGGAGGAGGTCGAGGCGACGAGGTCGTGGGAGGCCAAGGTTTATGAGGTCGGGCGAGGTGGAGGAGGCCGGGGTGATGGTTCGGATGAGGCCGGACGAGTTGGAGGAGGCATGGGCGACAAGCTCGGCGGAGGCCGGGGCGCAAGGTGTGAGGAGGAGAAACGACAGAGGAGGAGATGGAGGTATGAGGTCTGAGGAGGAGAGACCGCAGAGGAGGAGATTGTAACAACCCAAATTTTTCAAAATTCAGAGAAAATTAAAACCTATTTATTTTTGTGGACTTTCTGAAATCTTAAAAGCTTTTCCTTAAATATTTTAAAACTAAAACAAAATTAATTGCAAAAACTATTACCAAGCTTAAGTTGGAATTATTTTATTTAAATCCAAAATGCCTTTGAGAATTTCTGTGAATTTTCTCATAATTTTTGGATTTATTTTGCTATTTTCTAAAAACCAATCGAATTGTATGAATTAAATCATATAAGAAATCAAAAGAAATTCCAAACAGTCTCTGGGCCAAATCCTCGCCCGGCCCAACTCTCTTCTCTCCGGCTCGGCCCAAGCCACCAAGACTACACAAAGACTGTGCCAAATCATGGCCCTCGGATCCTAATCCAACGCCCCGGACACCACCCTTCCCTTTCCTGTTTTCACCGACGCCGACAGGTGGGCCCGCCCGAGCGTCTCCTTCCCCTTTCCTTCTTCAACCTCGCGCCTTTCCTTTCCTCCCCACCACGTCCGCCATGGCCGGTTTCAAAAAACCTTCCAAACGCGTCCGAATCCGCCAAGATCTCCGTGATTGGCGCGCATTTAAACCCTTGATCTCCTCCGCCCAACACGGCCTCCCTTTCCATCTTCGTGCCTGAATCCCCTTTTCTCATTCTTTGTGCCAAGACGCGCGACCTTCTTGCTTTCCACGCAGCTCGCCACGCCCTCGCCCTATAAATAGGTGCCGGTGCGCCTTCTCCACCGCAAAGACAACGCCATCACCGTAGCCCTCCTCCTTCTAGCTCGCGGATTTTGAAGTTTTGCTCGCGCCGAAGCCGTTTTTCCCGATTCCGCGCCGCCGCCCACGTTCGCCTCCTTCATCTACACCAAAGAAGACCACTCGACGCCGCAAAGCCGAGCACCCATCCACGTCGCCGGAGGACCACGGGAACGCCCACTTCGATGACGACCGTACTTCCTCGCCGCCAAAGCTTGCCACCGACGACATTCCGTCCTCGCCCGCTCGCGTCTAAGGTAGCCACTAGGTTCAGCGTCTCGTCCTCTCTCTGTTGATACCACTCACAAGATCTCGCCAAGCAGAGAACGCCGGCGAGCACCTCGCCGGGCGCCGCTGAAGCTCGAGCCGACGTGGCTCACCACGAAGCGCCCGGTATGACGCCACCTCACTACTGGTCCAACGTGGTTGCCCATGTGGCGACCACATCGGCGCTTGTCAAGACCACCTCCCCAAGCCAATCACCACATAGACTTGGTCCATTTAAGCCGTGTCTATGACACGTGGGGCCCGCACGTCAGGGAATTATTTTAATTCCTTTAAATCCCGAAAATCTCGGGTGACGTCATCTTGCGCAATAATTGGAATTTCCTTTAGAAAATAATTAGGAAATTGTTTAAATAATGATTAGGTTTAAATTTTGTAAAATTCATAACTTTCACATCCAATCTCCAAATTGGGTGTTCCAAATTTCTAAATTCATATAAAATCATTATCTAGCCAACTAAACCAAAATTATTTAATTTGAAGCTATTTTGAATCTGTATTTAATTTTAGAAATTCTTTTAAATATCAAATCGAGGCTAAAACTTATAAAATTCATATCTTTTGAACCTCAACTCCAAATTGAGTGATTCAAATTGCTAAAATCTTATAAAATTATTATATAGCTAATTAAAATAAAATTATTTCATTTGGAGTTAGTTTGATTTGTCTTTTTGGATTTATTTGAATTTGTCGTACTATCACGTGTAGACTTTGACGATTCCGGAGAGGTAGATCCTTCAGAGGAGTTAGAGTTTCAGGACTTCAACGAAGGCAAGTTATACCCTTGACCATATTGCCCCCAGTATTTTAAAGTTATTTAATTTAGTTTTTAAAATTATTATTGCATGCATATTTTTTAATCAATTATGTTAATGCCCTGTTTAAATGCTTAGTTATTCCAATTGTTATTGTATGGCCAATTTTGAATATTGAAATGTCATTCCTTTGTCACCATAGATAAATTGGTTTGGAAATTATTCATGCTTAGCGAATGCTTAGACCATGATTTTGATTTTGGGAAGATTTAGCCAAATCATTACAAAATTGGCTTAAACTTAAATCTATGGTATTGTTTTACCATAGAGAATTTGTAAAGGTGGTTTTTACTTAAATAAAATCAAAATGGCTTGGACTTGGGCGAAACGAATGAATGGTGGGTGCAGGTTTATGCACGGGTCTAATCTGGTTAAGATTAAGACCCAGGGTTTGATTTTGAAAGACGCCCAAGTCGGTTAAGGACCGGTCTTTGAGCGTATTTTGCTACGCCTTACCGTACCACCACATGTCTTGTATGGGAAAGACCTGGCTTTTTAATTTGGGATACCTCATAGATATTTGTGCCATGTTGTATGTGTGGGTGTCGGTTAGACTATAGTCCCACCTAGCGCAAGAGGGGGCTCCCGGAGGACGGTCAGTCCAATGGAAGCGAAACCTTAGCGGGCATGAGTACTTGAGGTAGATCATTGTAACGGCCTTGTGATAATTGCTTTGTCACACGCCTTAGGAAGCGTGGGTTGGCCGACACAAAAAGCATATTATCTCTTGTGGGTAAAGCTGTACAAACTCTGCAGAGTAGAAAACTATTCGAATAGCCGCATCCGCGGTCATGGACATGCTAGCAAAGCCACTCCAAGTTAGACTTGTTTTTAGTTTCAAAATGATTTCAACAGATGATTTTGGATGGACAATCCTTGTGGTAAAATTTGGGCGGTTAGCCAAGTGATAGGAGGGTATCCTTCACCATTCAAATATGGAGGTTATCCACACTATAAAACTGTTAATTAAAATCTGATTTTAGGTATAGTATAAAATGGCCTTGGAAATTAATATGATTATTTAAATTGAAAATGCTGCTTTGTGCAAATAAACCCTGCCATTACCCCTTGTTTACCCTATGCATGCATTCAATCTGTTATTTGATGGGTGTAACTTGCAAGCACGGTAAATTAGGGCTTACCCTTGCTGAATAATCTTTATTCAGGAGAAGACCTCTATCAAGACGGTGAGGACATCGATGCTTAGGCCACGCCCCCCCCCAGACGATTTCCTGTGGCGAATCGTTGGGTTTACTACTACTGCTTTACTTTCCGCTGTGTTTGTTTTGGCCTTAGGCCCCTTTTGTAATAGACTTTGAATAATTAATAATAAAGTGCGTGATATGTTTTGATTATAACTTATGTTTAACTGTGTACACTGGAAATCCTGGACTAGTGTATGAACACAGAGAATTCGGGATCCTTCGCTCCCGGGTTCGACAGAGATGGAGGTTATATAAAGCGAGTTTCGGCAGCCCGCCCATTATGTTCAAATTTTTGTTTCCCGCCCAACAATCAGAGACGGTTCTTGTTAAGAACCGCTCAGGATCGCACCTATCACTGCACGGTTTTTAATAGAACCATCGTGACACAAGGCCTCGAGCGCAAGGCGGCGCAGAGGCGGCGGCTGGCGAGAGGATAGTAGATATCGCGAGCGGTTCTTAATTAGAACCATCTGTGATAACTAATTATCGCTGAGCGGTTCTCACAATCGTAACCGCGTGTATTATATCGCTGACGGTTCTTATTGAGAACCGCTCGCGATTGCTGGATTATCGCGTATGGTTTGTGAATAGAACCGTCAGTGATAATTCCTGACGTTCTATTAATGAACCGCTCGTGATAGATGATTATCACGAGCGGTTCTAAATAAGAACCGCTCGTGATAGATCGGCAGCGCCGGCCGCAGTTCGAACAGACCCAACACGAGCGGTTCTAAAGGAACCGCTCGTGATGGGGCGTCTACTATAGCCTGCTTTTGTAGTAGTGTGAGTGGCACGCCGTGACAGCCGCCCCGCGCATTGGATGCGATCTCCGTTACAAAGAACACTCAATCCCTTGCGGGCCGCACAGTCGCACCAAGGAGACGCGATCCTTTTCGCAATGAAATTGTGTGTGGATCCGGAATCCACCAGAGCTAACACCGTTTGTCCCGCGATCTGTACTTGGAGTTGCATGGTGCGGCTGGCCTGAATCCCGGTGAGCGCATGCAAGGATATCTCTGCCTGTTCGACCGGGTCCGCAAGCGCATCCCCATCTTCTATTTCCAGCATGTAAATCCCGTTCATCGAGCAAGTATGATTGAGGTGAAACTTCTCCGGGCAGTTGTAACACAGCCCTTTTGCACGGCGGTCAGCCATCTCCTCCGTGGACAAGTGGCAGTGCGGATCTGATGGTAATTTTACAAATTTCGCACGAGACGATATTTCCAAAAAAAAAAGTTTCCAACAATGCTATTTGCGCCGAAAACTCGCCGACAAGTTGCCTCGGTAGGTAACACAAAAACTCGTCAAGCCATCAACGGTGACATCAGCAATCGCTCAAACGGAGTCGACGACAGATGGGAGGTCGAGACCATTCGGGAGATCTGCTAAGGCCCTATTTGGAACAGTACGTGCACAAAAGCGGCTTCCTACACAGGTTGCGTGGCTTTTCTCAGTCAGCAGTCAATTTGGGCAACATTTAACGGTATTTAACAACAATTGACGACTATTAACAACGACTAACACAATTGACAAGAACTACCGCAATAAACGACAACTACCGATATTGACCGCGATAGACACAAACCATAAAGGAATAATGAGATGTCATTTTACAAGTTATTCACATAGATAGAAACATTGAACATTGCAATAACAATCAGTGAAGGCAATTATGGACAATTTGTATGAATGTAGCTGTATATGTAATAGGAACTTGCATTAATGGAGATAATTACAATAAGAGTAATTGAACAAATTTCTATAGATGTTGAGGCATCCGAGTTACTTCAACATACTACAAAACAACTTGAGTAACCAATACAAGACCATGTTCCATGCAAAAATTCATCCATTGATCATGCTAGGATCCAAACTAGAAGCAAGAGAAATCAGATTAATCATCTTCACAACAATTGCATATCCATTCATGTTCCAATATACACTCTAAAAATTGCATGGAGCTTCAATGTCTTCCAATTGGAATAGTCCTTTTCAAACCTGTCCCAATGGTTCTTTAATTGCTTACGGTTGTACTCTTTATTAGTGTGTTATTTGAACTTTGTCATAAGGTTGTGATACCCTTTGTTATTCAAACATTGCAGGGTCTATTTTTGCAAGCACCTCTTCACGCAGATGTCAATGAACACTTCATTTGTGAATGCATCCCATATAGCGTTGTTTGCGGCTTGTGCTTTATCCATCTATATATAAGGAAATATGTAACTACAACATGGAACTGCCATATAGTTTGTGCTAGTTCGGATTTGCCAATAACGAAGACTAATATTGTTGTTCTTATGGATGCATAAGCACTAATGCTCTATGAAAGGACTAATCATTCATGGCCCACTATTATGCTTCCATTGAGTGGGTCATGCTCCAAGTGCTAAATTATCAATGCAAAGATCACCCTATGCATACCTGACTGCCCAGAACTCACCATCAGTTGAAGGCAGGCAGTGTATATGCAAGCGCCTTACCACCAGTTCAAGAGCAATGCAGTGCTCAACATGGTTATTGAGGCGTCCGGAAGGCGTCGCCTAGGCGACAAGGCGGTAGCGCGGGTCAAGGCGTTGGCTCGCCTTGCCGAGCACTCATATGGCATCCGCCTCAGCACCAAGGCGTTAGCAAGGCGTCTCCAAGGCGAGCTAGGGCGTCGGATACGCTCAAGGCGACGCCATAGCAGGGGGAGGAGCGCCGAATCGAGGAGGAGCATGAATAAGAGGAAGCGAGGAACCCTAAACTGGAGAGAAGCGCGCGAATCAGAAAGAAGGTAAGCCAGAAGGGGGAAAGAGGGAAGGCCAGAAGCACGCGACTCACCTGAAGCTGGAACCCGCGGCGGCGGCGCCTCCATCTCGCCGGTCCCATCTCGGCGTCGCCTCCATCTCGCCGCTGCGGTCTCGGCGTCGCGTCCATCTTTGATACAGGATCATAAATCATAGTTGTATCAACAAGTATTAGCCAAGAAATCCACGCGGCATCAGTACACAGTCCACCAAAAGGAAGGTGCTCTAGATGGGGGGAACTACTTCCTGTAATGTGGCCGCTAAGGATGGGGAGAAGACAAGACAAGAGAAGCAACCGCTCACCTTCCGGGCGACGACTTTTCATGAGGGCGCCGAGGAGCCGGGGGACTGTCATGATCGAGGGTGTAACATCCTGAAATTTGGGTTGTGTTTCAAATGTAATAAAAGTATGTGAATTTCAAAAACTTTTGTTAAATTTCAAAAGTTTGCTTTCATTTTCAAACTTTTGACTTGTTTTCAAGCTCCAAATTGTTTCTAGAAAAATGTGAACATAAAAGTTGCTGAAAATATTTTTGTAAAATACTACAGCAATTGTTATGAATTAAAAAAAATTCCAAATTTTTAGAAGTTAAATTGACCTCATTAAAATTCTAGCTAAACTTCTAAGGCTGATATAAAAAGGAATTTAAATTAGCCAATTAATGTATCAACAGTTTCCAAAATTATTTTTCCTAAGTCTTAGGTGAACTGGGGAACACCCACAAAAATTTTCAGAATTTTTTGAAATTTATTTGTATTTTTAACAGCCCGGTCAAACCCGTTGATTTTCGGTCAATACCGAAATCCAAACTTAAACCCAAATCTCAGTTCGTTGATTGTAGACCGTCCGATCTGGTTTCTACTGGGCCGGATTCAAGGTCGATCGGATCGACCGAGGGGCTCACGTGACTTGGCTCGACCGTGTCGCTTGTCGACCCGAAGTCGACTCGGGCTCGGCCGTTTGCACCGCCTCGCCTATCGCGCCATGTGGGCCCAAATTTTGTCGGCTTCTTCTCCTCGCACCGCCTTAGCCAAAGCTTCTTGGGCCACAAGATTCGCTCCGCGTGTCCTCGGGCGAAGGTGCCACCTCATGCACCCGTGGTCAAACGAGGATGACCGCCAAGGCTTCATCAATCCTCCGAGCTCATCCACTTGCCATATCTCTCACTCTCTCGCTCTCTGCTCATTTCTTCCTCTCACGGAGCTCAAGGTGAAGGCAGCCGCTGCTGGTCGGTGCGCCGCCATGACCCTCCGCCGTGATCCACGCCGCCGCCTCCGCTTTTGCCCAACCCGGGTCCTCGGCCCAAATGATTCGCCGAGACCGTAGTCGTCGCCCCGCCTCCGGCGTTCACGGCCCATGGCGTTTAAGCTTTCGGTGAGTCTCACTCGGCGCCAACTAGTCCATTGAATCACCTCCTCCACTGAATCTTCGAGTGGAACTAATTTCCTTTTGGCTCATCACCGAGGGAGTTCAAGTCGTTCTTCTCCGATCTCGATCCGCCGCTGCCGCTTCGATTCCGGCCACCACAGCCCTCCTTCGTCATCAAAACCTTGTGCGTATCCTTCCTGGAGCCAAGGCGAATCTTGTGCGCACCTTCCGGATCCTTCTAGAAGCCCGTAGCGCCCTCTCCACGGAAGCCTCTTCATCGTCTCCGCCTCCGACCATCGCCGTCTCACCGCCGACCTCCCCGAGGACCCGCGTCACCGTCATCACCTTCGCGAGGCCCTTGCGCACCTGGAGGCGTTGTCCCCAAGCCCGGAGCGTCTCCCAATCGCCAGATCCACTCGTCGCCATTGTGACCACACGCGGTGAACTCCGGTGAGCCGCCGGCTGCTTAGGGATAATTAGAATCATTAGGGTTTAATTATCTTTGAATTAATTGTATGACATGTGGACCCCGCAGAATAAATCGTGTTTAGGAAATTTTAATCGCACCGTTTGAATCCTTTGTATCGTTGACGTGTGGACCCTTTAACTAATTAAGTAAATGCGAAATTGTTGAACTTCGTTTTCTGACTTGAAAAGCGTATTTTTGGGTATAGTTTTTCCGAAGTATGTCTGTTGAAAAATGAAAGCGTATTATGAATATACGCCTTCGACATCATCCTTGGCATGGTGGGTCAAGCTTGACCCGATCAACGTTCGCCAGTTCGCTAGTTAGTAGCAGAGGGTCGTCTCAGCTTTGGTAGGAAAAGTTTTTAATTCTTTTTGAAATCGAATGGAATTATTTTTGAACTAAAACTGATTTAACTTAGAAAATTCATAACTAATTCAATTTTGCTCCAAATTGGATGAATCCAAATTTTTTCTTATTATTTTGTGCACCTTTTCTTTGGAATGAGATACAACCGGTTTTCGCTCGGAAAATGGAGAATTAAAATTAGTTGCTAAAATGAATTGATTTCATCTTTCGAAAATGGGTTAAACTTCAAAAATTCATAAGTATTTCATCCTAACTCCAAATGAAGTGAAATGAATTTTGTTAATTCTTGTTTCTCCCGTATTTTAATCTTGTACGTAATCGATCAGGTTGCTATTTTAGAAAAAGTTGATAATTAATTTCATTGTGAAATTATATGTTTAGCTTAAATTCCTAAAGAATTTAAATAAAATTCTTTTAAACTGAAACTTTCACCCAAATTTATGTAAATATCATTCCCTTCCTGTGATGTATGCTTGTTTTGATGATGATTGATTTGTTGATTATTTTGGTGTTATTCGTTCTTATTATTTGTTTTGCTCGATCGATAGATTTTGACGATTCGGTATTGTCGAGAGCGATCCTCCTTCGCTGGAGACTATCTCGCAAGAAGGCAAGCGCTTTTCCAATTGATGCACGTTGATCCCATTATTTACGCATGCTAATATTTCATTTTCCAATCGTATGTATGCATGCTATGTTGTCAAGTATTTTCTCTGTCACGATAGTTCACCTGAGTAGTTACTTGAAACATAGGTAAATATTCATCTCTTACCACAAAACCTAGGATTATATCCGCTATGATTTAGAGCTCGCTGGATGGGCTCTAGTCACTTATATTTTAGTATGCGATTTGCTATTGCTTAGCCATGCTTAGAACGGTAGCCTGGGGATCATTGCCTCGGCGATGGTCGTTACAATGTCACTCTAAATATTTGAGTCAGGGTACTCATTTATGTATCATATTTGGAAAAACTAAAAATGAAAACAAAAAGATTTAGACTTGGGCATATGGATGATGGAGTGGTTATTGGATATGTGGTTGTGTGCCCGAGTCAACAAGGACCGAACATCTTGTTACACTGAACCAAGCATTATTGCGTACATCCACATGAGGGTCATATGGGTCCCCTCTTGACTCAGTACTTTGGCGTGTATTACCTCCGAGTCGCAGGTGGGCGTGAGTGTGTTGTGTTAAAATGAAATTTTTTATGTGTGTTGGGTGCGAGGGGTGGAGTTCCTGTCTAGGTTCTCCAGTCCTAAGGGTATCGGCAGTTGTTTTGGCTGGGCCGATATCCGACGTAACGCGTGGGTCCTGTGTGGGAGCCTTGTGTGCACACGAGGCGGTTCACGGAGGGTTTTACCCATACGGGCGACTCGTAGTTAATATGCAATAATGGAAAGGTCTCGTAGGACTTAGCCTGGCCGGCACACCTAAGGAAGTGTGCTAAATCGCGTGGCAACAAGGCGGTCCGACATGTGGGTAAAGTTGTACACTCCTGCAGGGTTAAATCTATTCAAATATCCAAGTCCTTGGTTATGGACATGCTTGGGAAGGTCTTTCGAGAGTTAGACTATAACATTTTGATAAAACTTGAGAATGGGTGGTACGAATGGGTAATTCGTGCTATTGTTGTGGTGGCTAGGTTAGTCACCTCCAGGATGTTAAGATTGATTAATATTATTGTCTCTGATATTTTACCAATTTAAAAACTGATTTGATAATCTGCCTTCAATCTATTATATAATTGCAAATAAATGTGGCTTTACGCAGAAAATAAACTCTATAGCCATTTCCTTGAGTTTAGCTTGCATATAGCTATGTATAGGCTTGGATACGTAAGTCTTGCGAGTACAATTGTTATTGTACTCAGTTGCATTGTGTCTTTGCTGCAGAGGAGGTTGACTTCACGGGGTTGATTTAGCACGAGGCCGACTTCGCTATGGACGACTAGCTTGAGCGTTTCCGGTCGATTGCCTTGTGGGTAAGGGCGGTGGTTGGCTTTTGTTCTGCCATCTTTATGGCTTGTGTTTCCGCTGTTGACTCTACTTTTGTTGTAAGATCTTAATGTAAGATGAATCTATGTAAATTATGAAGTTTGCAATAATGTAAGAACTTGTGTATGGAATTGGTACTTAAATTTTTGTGAGGTGTAAGTGTATTTGCAGAGTTAAGGAAGTACACATACACCGAGAGTCGAAATTTGATTTGGAATGCTAGGACCAAATTGGAAAGGTTTAGCATTTCAAATTAAATCACCCGCACTCTCACAAGAGTTGGTATCAGAGCCATACTGACCGTAGGAACCTTTAGCTTGGTTGTCATAGAATATTTGTAAATTATAGTTTCAAAATATCAAATCTTTATAAAACTTAAGTAAGATCTCAGTTTTTATTTCTTACCTATCCTAGATTCTTAAACTTACCTGATGCTGTTTTGGTTTATCAAAAGTTGTTTTCCTCTCTCATCCTTTTTCAAAAACTAGAGCTTGTACTCAATTCAAGATTAGGAGAAGCAAGGAGGGTGTTAGTATGGAAGTCTAGTATTAAAGGTACCCTTGTTTATAATTACTTTACCATCCTTATGTGATAAAATTTGGTTTTTTGTGCTGGCTTTTGTGTCCTTCTATTGTTGGAGTGTTATTCTTGCTAAATAATTGATTGTGTTTGTGATAGGGTAATACCGTTATTCCTTTAATAGATAATTCTCAGAGTCATTGTCTTTGAGTCTATGTTGGGTTTTGTGGCCAACCCTATTTGTTGGAATAGGATGGTCGGACGAACCCAAGATGGGCAAGGTCGACAAGCTAGCCAGATGAGGAACTTCCGCCCCCACCCACCATGGCCGAGGTTCTCGCCGATCGAATGTAACCGGATGGATCGGACACGGATCCTCGAGACTATAGCACGAATACTTCTTCCTTACTGTGCTCCTCTCGATCGGAGGAGGTGGACATCACCGAGGAGGACTCTCCGAGTTCCTTCGCACTCACCGCCAACCTTCATTGTCGAAGATCCACTTGATGCGCACGATCGGTCATGCGTCAAATCGAGCAGAAGCTCGGTATTGCTCAATGTCAGGAGCATGAGAAGGCGCTTTTTGCCTCTCATCAGCTAGAAGGGGAAGCACTCTCTTGGTGGGAGAATTTCCTTGCTATGCAGCCCGCGGGATACGCCGTCACTTGGGAGGAATTTCGTGCCGCCTTCCGACGAGCTGATGTCCCTGCTGGCTTGATGAAGTTGAAGAAGAAAGAATTTCTGGCACTCAAGCAAGGGCGTAAATTTGTGACCGAGTATTTGCATGAGTTTAATCATTTAGCTCGGTATGCTCCGGGAGAAGTGTCCACTGAGGCCGATAAGCAGGAAAAGTTTATGGATGGCTTGTCTGAGGAGTTGCAGGACAAGCTGTATATTGTTGATTACCCGGATTTTCAGACATTGGTCGACAAGGCCATTGTTGCTGAATTCAAGGGGCGAGCACTTGCTGAATCACGCAAGCGCAAGTGGGAGGTGCAGAGGGCAGCAAGAAGCAGCAATACCCGTCCTCGTGTCGGGCAAGCCCCAGCGTTCCGTCCCCAAGCTCCACCACCCCCGAAGTCGTCTACGTTTGCACCTCGCCCTTCACAGGCAGTGGTTCCACCACGTGCACCTGCGGGACAGCAGGGAGGCCTCCGCAACCCAGCTGCCGATGTCACCTGCTTTTATTGCCACAACAAGGGACACTACGCCAACAACTGTCCTGCGAAGAAAGAAGCAGCCAACCGCCCTAATCTAGGGCAAGCGCAAGGACAAGGACGTGGACCTTCCCCAGCTCAGAAGGTTGTTCATGGGCGAGTTAACCATATCTCCGCCGAAGAAGCGCAGGAGGCACCCGACGTCGTGTTGGGTACGTTTCTCATTAATTGTCGTCCCGCTATAGTTTTATTCGATTCCAGAGCTTCGCATTCCTTTATATCACAAAATTTTGCTTCCAATGGTGATATTCAAATCGTTCCAATGCATGTTCCCTTAATTATTCATTCCCGGGAGCGGAAATGAGAGTTGAATTTGAGTCTTTGGGACGATCCATTGAAATTGAAGGAGTAGGATGAGAACCGGGGGTATTTAACTTGTAATACTTAACCATTAAGATGATTCAAGCATTACAAATAAAATATCTCGATTCTCAAGATATGTACTTCCTGCATTGCGCATACACATACCCCATACAAAAATTAAGCATCCATTCCATACACAAGACATTACAAGCTTACAACATAAGGACATACAAAAAAATATATTACAAAAGGGGCCGACCGGCCAAATAACAACTAAAGAGATAATTAAATAGCGGAAGCAATAAGCCATAAGATGGCGATAAACAAAAGCCAAACGGTTTACCATTACCCACAAGGCAATCGACCGGGCCGCCAAGCTAGTCGTCCTGCACAATAGTTGACCCCTTGGGGATCAACCTCCTCTGCAACAATTACATTTAAGCATAGCAAATGAGTACAAAAATTGTACTCGCAAGACTCACGTGTGGTATAACAGACCTAATATTTAGCTACATGCAAGCTTTATTTAAGTGGAGGAAGGCTCTAGACTTACTTTTAGCATAAAGCAGTTTTCATTTGCAATAATGTAATAGATTTAAAGCAATTTGACAAACTGAGTTTAAAGCTTGAAATAACAGCGAGTAATAATAGATAAAAGGTAACAACAACCTGGAAGTGACTAACCCAATAGTCACCACAACAATAGCATGAATTACCCATTCATACCACCCACATCAAGTTTTAATTAAATGTTGTAGTCTAACTCTTGTTGAGACCTTACCAAGCATGTCCATAACCTAGGACGAGGCTATTCGAATAGTTTGAACCCTGCAGGGGTGTACCACTGTACCCACATGTCAGACCGCTCCTTTTGCCACGCGATAAAGCACACTTCCAAAGGTATGCCGGCAGAGCTAAGTCCTACGAGACGTTTCCAATATTGTGTATTAACTACGAGTCGCCCATATGGGAGGAAGCCCCATATGTTGATGTGGAGTCATCAAAGATGTTCACCTCCATAGAAAAGGACGATGCTCCTTGCAGTGGATAACCTCCACTACTACTCACCCAAACACACAAGTTTCTTTTTCAACACAACACACACAACCACCATGCGACCCGGAATTAACACACGCCAAAGTACTAAGTCAAGAGGGGTCCCATATGTCCCTCATGTGGTTAGCACGCAATAAGCGCTTGGTTTAGTGTCCAAGATGTTCGGTCCTTGTTGACTTGAGCAAGACATTCACAAACCCAACATTCCACCATCCAACCACTTGCCCAAGTCTAAAACATTTCATTTTTATTTTTCAGTTTTTGACTTTACAAAGTAACAAAGCACAAGGTGCTGGGCATAATAACCATAATAATTTGTGTGATCACAGTTATCGACTAAGTCGATAACCGCCCAAAGCTAACGGTAGCTAAGCATTTCTAAGCATGACGCCGAAAGACAATAAAAGAGCATAATTAAATCACCGGGCTCTAATTCACCAGCGATATTAATAACTTATGGTTTGTGGCAGGGAATAACAATTTAGAGGCAACCATGCAATAGGAATAACTACCTCTAATCGACAAAATTAATTTGACACAAAAGCATGCATACATATTGTTGAAACAAAGTATTAGACTTGAAAATAATAGGACTTAAGCATGATCAAACTGCTTTCCTTGCTGTAGCTCACTTTCTTGCTGCAGAGGATCACTCACATAATCGATAATTTCGTTGGCACCTAGCGCAAGAAGTCGAAAGCACAATAAGAACGAATAACACCGAAAAGACCCAAAAATTCAAAGTCATCCAAAAATCATGAAAACTTCACAGAAGGAAGAGCATGATTTTAGATGAATTTAGCAACAAGAATCATTTCATTTGGATGTTCTAAGCAAAATTTATAACCGTTTTAATGTCAGTTTTCCAGAAAATCCAATAAAATTGAAATCTGTTACTGTTCATTCGAATTAAATATTTTGGTGAAAATTTCCAGAACAGTGGTGCACTTGAAATTTTTATGGTATGCAGAGCACCACATGAGATGAACAATGGAATTGGTTCATCTCATTAGGAGCTAAAATGAATTTTCTATAATTTTTCAAAGTTATGAAAGTAGTACTTAAGTTACATGCAAAATGAGATTTTCAGCAACAGTACCAAGTTTATAACCTATTTTACAATAAACTACAGCAACAGAGGATTCTAACAAAATTGAGTTTACTCTTTTTGGAGTTACAGAGAAATACTTATGCATTTTTGAAGTTAAAACAATTTTTAGTGCGACAATAATTCGTTTTGGGAATTTTATAAACCATGCCCACCTTTCTCAATGGGGCTGACCTAGCACTCACAAACACTCTTACTAGGTATTCTATGTATACATCTACGATGATCATACAGTCAAAATCAATCCTCTTATATGTTCTTATAATTATTTTAGTTAATCATTAACTGACTTGATTTCATTGTTATTAGTACTACATCCATCTTATTAAGCCTTTGCCTAGTTGAGGTATTCTCTAGATTATTTAGTTCACTAATCAATTCTTCTATTCGTATTATGGTCTACTGCTTAAATGGAACAATGACCTTTTTAATGAAAAAGAATTTTATAAAGGCCATCAACTCATCGCCATATCTGTTGGAGAAACAGATTTCGATCATTTAAATTTTAGTTAGGTCTAAACTCTCAACGCTTTGGAGGATCAATAAAGAACCGAGATGTGCCAATGTTAATCTCTGTTTTGTTTTTAGTTTCTTGTTGTACTCGGATTGCAAATTCGTTTGAGCACTTCTTGATGCTAATCCAAACTATAACTAGTATAGCTTATTATTTGAGTATTCTTCTATTGTGATACTTAATCAATCTCTATTGTCGATTAGTTGCAGATTTTCACTAGTATTCTTCCCTATTCATTCATCCAAGAGCCCGATAGCTAAACTTATTACTAGATCGACTATGTAATTGTTTAAGCATATCTTTGAGAGTTCACATACTCTTAGCTAATTGATTCAACAAATTTTCTCGACCACTTGTATTGGAAAGACACTAGCCTGTTGTCGGTTCTAAATATCTCTGAGACTTCCCTCTCTGTTTGCTTATCCGAAAATTTAAAGCCATGTTGAGCTCCAGATGCTAGTCTTTGCTAAGAGCAAAAGCCAACTGATTTAAAGGAATTAACACAATCCCTAACTAGTTAAGATTTTAGATTCCGACAACACCATTTTTTAAACTAACCACTTCTCTGAACAAACATACACTAGCAAGACCTAGGTGAAATGAAATGTTGTGAGCTCAACTCCTAACAAGATCAAGGTTCAATTTTTACTTACTTACTAAGTGATTCAACAATAGTGACAAGTTCGGGTTTTCACCTTAGCTAACTCTCTTGAAGGATTCAACAACCAAAATACTTTTCTTCTAACAGTTTCTCTGTTCATTCATCTCATCAAGGATTTTCTTGAGTTGCTAACTACACCACTCACCAATTCACCTACTCATTACATTATCGGATTAAGTTCTTTGTTGAAGGATAATTGTTCACTAATTAAGCTTAAGAGAAACTCTAACTCTGCACTAACAATACAAAAGTTTATTGACAACTCTAGGAATTTTCGAGTTCTTGTTTATGTTCCAACAATAGCAAGAGATGGTGACAAAAATGCTATAAGGTAATCTTCTTTCAAGATTTAAACAACCATTCATTTACTCATTTGCTTACAGACCTAAAGATTGATAGCAGTATTAGGTTGGCTGTACACATGTTTTTCATTTTGATTCTGAGAGGAGTCTTTCGGACAAGGGGCTCTGGTGCTGAAATGCAGAGTTTCTTTCGGGCGTGGTATGTCGCCGTGAAGGGGAAGTGGCGAGGTGAGAACGACCACTAAAATGGGTCACGGAGGCTCTTGGAGCAAGGGTGTGGCGCTAGGTCACGGTAGCACTGGGCGGCGGACAAAGAAGGGCGGCCGCCGTGGAGGTGAACCAAGGCGCAAGCAAAGGGTGGCATCTGAGGCAAAATAGGAGGAGCATGAGCAGCCATGGGGTACCTGGAACACGAGAGGGTGGTCGGAGGGAACCGAGGGGACCGGAGGCGGCTGGCGGCGGCAACCGTGGCGGCAGAGTGTAGGACGTCATGGGCAATGACCTGGAAAGGGAGAGGACACCAATGAGTGGTATGGGGAGGTAGAGGGAGGCCCAAGGGTGCTCAGGGAGGGAGGAATCGAAGAGGGGTTCGCCGGAGAAGAAGTGGCGCCGGGGAAGGCGGTGGAGGCCAGAGTCGGAGAAGACGGCATGCGCGCGGCTTCTCGGTGGCGGATTCTCCAAATTGATGGATGGCTTGTGCTCCTGGTGAGGTAAGGCGCACCGTGACGGGGTAGTGGGTGGTCGGAGCTCGCTGTGGCGGCCGCAATGCTAGGAGGCGGCTCAGCTAGCCCGAGAGCGGCATTCGGGGCTTGGAGCTCGGAGAGGAGGGGAATGGGGATGGAGGGGGCACCCGAGGGAGTTTTGAGCGAGCCTGAAGACGGAGAAACTAGAGACGTGAAATGGCGAAGCTCTTGGAGTGGGCGATGAGGGCGGTGGGTGACGGCGGTGACGGAGCAGCGGCAGAGTGCAATGTCCCCGTGGTGCTCAAGCTCTGAGATAGGCAGCGCTCTGGAGAAGAGGACCTGCGGGTGGGGCTGCTGGGCAAAGAAACCAGGGCGCGCGAGCGAGGTGACCAGGCGAGCGCTTGAGCAGGGAAGAAGCAACGCGTGGAGGAAGAGGATCTGGCGTGAGTCAAGCAAGGCGAGAAAGGGGCTGCGTGGAGAAGATGACCTGCGGTTGGGGCCCGCAGGTCAGTGGGAGAGGGAGGTGTTGGCTCGGTGACCGGGTCTGGTGGCAACACGGCTTGGCCCGAGGAACAGTAGGGGAAAAAGGAAAGGCAAAAAGGATTTTCCAGATTTTGAAAAATCGGCTGAGAGATTTAAGGATTTAAATGACACAGTGTTTGAGCTCCTAAAATCATGAAAATTTTAGGGCAGGTAGAGGACCAAGTGAATATTATGGTGTAAAATTTTTAGAGTTTTTCATGCATTATATTTTTCTCTATAATTATTTTGACTTTCTCTTTTTGATGTTTGACTTTCAATTTACAAGTTTGACTGGTTGCTTACAAATAGTAATTAACTTCTAAGAATTATGAAATTTTTAGGATGAGTACCTAATACGTTCCAAAACCTAGGAAAAATATTTTCAAGCACTGTTCATTAGATTTGCTTCTATTTTAAATTTAGGTTCAAATTTGAACCTGCAAATAAAATGGAAACCAAATAACCTCCAAAGATTTCAGAAAATTCCAAATACGCAAAACAGAGCATGTCAAATATAAATAACATATTACCAACTTGAGTCCCACTATGTTTTCAAAATAGAAATCAGTTTGTATTTCTGAGCCATAGAAAATATATTTTCAAGTTTGAAATGGAGAAGGAGTATTGGTTTACTAGGTTTCAAATCTAGTCTTCAAAATCAAAAGATTTTCTACATAGGGTTTTATACCCTACTCTGAATTAAGTTTTCAAATTCTTGACAAACTTTTGTTTTGAAAATTTTTATTTCTAGGTTTTGGAAAACCAGGTTGTAACCTAATTGCTTTGCAACAAAAAGTTTTTAAAAATGTCCAAAATTTCATAAATGCACAGTAAATGCATAACTAATCCAACTTAGGGATTTTGGGCTGTTACAAATCTACCCCCCTTAAATAGAATCTCGTCCCGAGATTCCGGTAGTTCGGAAGTCGGAACAAAAGACTGTGGTAACATAGGTAGGTTTGGTCACGGGGTCACGCTTCGGATTTCATCGCAGAACGAACTCAAATCCGAAACAAGCGAGGTTCTTCCTAAGTTTCAGGTTCTAAAGAGGGAAGCTTTATCTAAGGCTTGCTAAGATCCTTCCGTTAAGTGTTTTCTAGGGGGTTCTTTCAACTCTAAACGAAATGCACCATCTGTCGTCTTGATTTCCTTCAGAGATAGTGCCAGAAGATCTTGACGAAGTAACATGACGTTGCTAACACATTTTTCCTTTCCATTGCTTTGTTTAACCTTTCCTTTCTTGATTCGAAGGCACTTCTGGCAGGCCAGACTTCACGTCATCTTCCGGTAGGACGAAAGAATTCTAACTATCTACGAGAGAAAGAGTTACTATAGAGCAGAGAAAAGAGGTTAAAGCAAGTTTTACGGTAGTCTTACTAAACCCTTACTTCTCTAGTTTTATCTTCCCGGCTTGGAGAAGATGCATTGGGTGGATGCATGAAAGGTTGCATATAAGAATTCGACTTTACGACCCTCTTAGGTTAGATTAGTGAGAGTGCAAACTTCCACATGCATGCTTACATGATTCTATCAAAATGCAACAAAATAATTTCATTTTGTTAGGTGAGCATAAGATTCGACCATTAAGAAAAATTCATACTAGCATGACTTGATCCTTAATATAGAAATCGAACACTCAATTTGATAACTAGAATAAAAGCTCACTAAGGCCTACTCATGCTAGTGAAATCATGTAAAATTCTACACAAGCATCAAGAAAGTTTACACTTCAAACAAGTTTACTCCTACTAGTATTGTCATTTTAAAGTTCACTCATACATTAAGCTTAGCATCTAGTTCATAGATTTTTGCTTAAAGACTACTAGTGAGCAACTAGAGCTCAGGAAAGATATCAGTTCAGCTAGATAAATCCCAGAAAAATTGTGGGATGTTTATGGGACACTAGAGATGCTAGGAAAATTTACCCTACACAAAAAGCTCAGGTTCTGGTTGATGCAACAATTCAGACAAGGAATTAAGACCTAAGGCTCAAACAGCAGTGAAATTGAGTTCAAAAATTCCAAGAAAATTCTGGCATGTTACTGAGGTGATTATTAACACCAGAAAATTGGGTACTAGCAGTTTACACCTACCTATTAGTACCAGATTCAAAATTGGCCATAACTGCACTGCAAAGTGTTTGAATTAATATATAGGCAAAACAAGTTCAATAAATTCTGGAAAAATTATATTTATTAACTACACACCCTCAGGTTGTCATGTAAATAATTTAAAGATTTTTGGATCTACCATCAGTTACAGAAATATTTTTCATTCAATCTAAGTCAAAAATTGCACCAAAATAAGAAATGAGTTTCACTTCGCATAAAGAATAATTGACTACAATAGCAAACCTAGCATGGTTTAAACACTTTCAATGGAACAACATAAAAATGAGCTACTCTTAGATCAAAACATAATAAGCTCACTTCTCATTAGTTTAAAAGACAAGCATGCTTCTTTACTCCACAACATCTAGCACATTAAGCTATAACATACATGACATTCAAAATTTCAGATTCATACAAGTAATCTGTATGAGCATGGCAAGTTGTTAAATTCCAATTTGGTTAATAATGTTAAGATAAAGCGAGTTAAGGGCAATTTCAATTTATACTTCTACATGTTAGTCATTTTCATGCTTTAATCACTAAGATGAAATATTAACCATGCTTCTTGATTTATACAACTTGAGTAACATGACATGCTTGAGTTAATTTAGGAGCTATATGCATGATCAAAGTATAAGAATCAAGATGTCAAGTACATAATTTTAGGTGTTTCCTACCCCCCTTAATATTTTGGAGTATATGGGATGTGGTAAGAAAAGAATGAGCATAAGGTGAGGGAACGGGCAATGGGTATGCAAATTTAACTCTAATATGTACTAATCATTTTTAAAAATCACCAAATGAGATATTACCCTAACCCAATTACAAACATATAACCAGTAAGAAATGAACTCCAAATATTTGCAAAAAGGCATAAGATCCGATGCAAAACTCATAAGACATAAGATTCAACTTCTCGGCTCGACTAACTTGTATTGAATGAACAAGCAATCGTTTGAGAAGAAAAATTTCAGAGCAGAACCTAAGTTCTAATGCATCTAAAAATCATGGTAAAAACCATCTAAGGGTGTATTAGGCACTAGCCAACTAATATCACATCTTACCCGTTCAATTCCCATGAGTTTTAGTTGAATTATGCTCTCATTTTCAGCCCTAACGACGAATTAAGTGCTTGCTGTCCAAAACTTGTATCCATGCTCCAAGCTGAGTTCTCCAACTTCAAAAGCTTCTAATCTTCATCAAGGGACAGCCAACCCTTCAATTTTATAACACTCATTGAATCCCAAAACCGAATTTAAACGGTAACAACTATCTTTTGAAAGAAGATGAGAGGAAACAACTTTTCGAAACTTAAACAAGAATAAGGTGAGATGAGCAATCTAAGATAGGTAAGGAATAAAATCTGAGAGCTTACTTAAGTTTTCATAAACCATTTGATATTTTGAAGGTAAGTTTTTTTTCAAAATATCCTAAAGACGACCAAGCTAGGGGTTTCTACGGTCAGCATGGCTCTGATACCAACTTTTGTGAGAACCCGGGGTATTTAACTTGTAATACTTAACTATTAAGATGATTCAAGCATTACAAATAAAATATCCTGATTCTCGGCGCATATGTACTTCCCAGAATTGCAGTACACATACCCCATACA
The DNA here is from genome assembly GCA_036346405.1 of Phyllostachys edulis. Classification (NCBI taxonomy): domain Eukaryota; kingdom Viridiplantae; phylum Streptophyta; class Magnoliopsida; order Poales; family Poaceae; genus Phyllostachys; species Phyllostachys edulis. The sequence continues at coordinate 14,757,386 of CM070559.1, read as the reverse complement.
AAAATTAAGCATCCATTCCATACATAAGACATTACAAGCTTACAACATAAGGACATACAAAAAAATATATTACAAAAGGGGCCGACCGGCCAAATAACAACTAAAGAGATAATTAAACAGCGGAAGCAATAAGCCATAAGATGGCGATAAACAAAAGCCAAACGGTTTGCCATTACCCACAAGGCAACCGACCGGGTCGTCAAGCTAGTCGTCCTGCACGAAGTCGGTCTCACAATAGTTGACCCCTTGGGGATCAACCTCCTCTGCAACAATTACATTTATGCATAGCAAATGAGTACAAAAATTGTACTCGCAAGACTCACGTGTGGTATAACAGACCTAATATTTAGCTACATGCAAGCTTTATTTAAGTGGAGGAAGGCTCTAGACTTACTTTTAGCATAAAGCAGTTTTCATTTGCAATAATGTAATAGATTTAAAGCAATTTGACAAACTGAGTTTAAAGCTTGAAATAATAGCGAGTAATAATAGATAAAAGGTAAAAACAACCTGGAAGTGACTAACCCAATAGTCACCACAACAATAGCATGAATTACCCATTCATACCACCCACATCAAGTTTTAATTAAATGTTGTAGTCTAACTCTTGTTGAGACCTTACCAAGCATGTCCATAACCTAGGACGAGGCTATTCGAATAGTTTGAACCCTGCAGGGGTGTACCACTGTACCCACATGTTAGACCGCTCCTTTTGCCACGCGATAAAGCACACTTCCGAAGGTATGCCGGCAGAGCTAAGTCCTACGAGACGTTTCCAATATTGTGTATTAACTACGAGTCGCCCATATGGGAGGAAGCCCCATATGTTGATGCGGAGTCATCAAAGATGTTCACCTCCTTAGAAAAGGACGATGCTCCTTGCAGTGGATAACCTCCACTACTACTCACCCAAACACACAAGTTTCTTTTTCAACACAACACACACAACCACCATGCGACCCGGAATTAACACACGCCAAAGTACTAAGTCAAGAGGGGTCCCATATGTCCCTCATGTGGTTAGCACGCAATAAGCGCTTGGTTTAGTGTCCAAGATGTTCGGTCCTTGTTGACTTCAGCAAGACATTCACAAACCCAACATTCCACCATCCAACCACTTGCCCAAGTCTAAAACATTTCATTTTTATTTTTCAGTTTTTGACCTTACAAAGTAACAAAGCACAAGGTGCTGAGCATAATAACCATAATAATTTGTGTGATCACAGTTATCGACTAAGTCGATAACCGCCCAAAGCTAACGGTAGCTAAGCATTTCTAAGCATGACGCCGAAAGACAATAAAAGAGCATAATTAAATCACCGGGCTCTAATTCACCAGCGATATTAATAACTTATGGTTTGTGGCAGGGGATAACAATTTAGAGGCAACCATGCAATAGGAATAACTACCTCTAATCGACAAAATTAATTTGACACAAAAGCATGCATACATATTGTTGAAACAAAGTATTAGACTTGAAAATAATAGGACTTAAGCATGATCAAACTGCTTTCCTTGCTGTAGCTCACTTTCTTGCTGCAGAGGATCACTCACGCAATCGATAATTTCGTTGGCACCTAGCGCAAGAAGTCGAAAGCACAATAAGAACGAATAACACCGAAAAGACCCAAAAATTCAAAGTCATCCAAAAATCATGAAAAATTCACAGAAGGAAGAGCATGATTTTAGATGAATTTAGCAACAAGAATCATTTCATTTGGATGTTCTAAGCAAAAGTTATAACCGTTTTAATGTCAGTTTTCCAGAAAATCCAATAAAATTGAAATCTGTTACTGTTCATTCGAATTAAATATTTTGGTGAAAATTTCCAGAACAGTGGTGCACTTGAAATTTTTATGGTATGCAGAGCACCACATGAGATGAACAATGGAATTGGTTCATCTCATTAGGAGCTAAAATGAATTTTCTATAATTTTTCAAAGTTATGAAAGTAGTACTTAAGTTACATGCAAAATGAGATTTTCAGCAACAGTACCAAGTTTATAACCTATTTTACAATAAACTACAGTAACAGAGGATTCTAACAAAATTGAGTTTACTCTTTTTGGAGTTACAGAGAAATACTTATGCATTTTTGAAGTTAAAACAATTTTTAGTGCGACAATAATTCGTTTTGGGAATTATATAAACCATGCCCACCTTTCTCAATGGGGCTGTAACATCCCAATTCTGAAAATGAGGGGGAAATTAAAACTTTTTATTTATCTTTAGGTTCTTGAACCTTTTCTGTAATTTCTTGTAAAAGAATTATGGGAATAGAAATCAAATCCCCAATTTAAACTCCAATCAAAAACCTCCTGGATAAAAATCTTTTGTCCAACACTTGTAAATATTTTTCCTGAGTTCTAAGGAAGCCTTGTGACCCCTCTGAATTTTCTCACAATTTTTAGAAATTGTTTGAATATTTTGGGAGCAAGTCAAACCTAGTCAAACTAGGTCAAACCCTAGTTTGCAACCTTCTGAATTTCCTAGAAAAATCCATTACACAAAATCTTCTGGAAATTTTATGGGAGGTCAATGTGTTAGTCACCAAGCTACTGTAAAATTTCATGGATTTTGGTGTTGATTTGATACTCCAATTAAATCACCAAATTCTACTGTCCAAATTTCAAAACTCAAATCAGGGATCACTGTTCGTTGGGCTTGAACCCGAGCCTGGCTCAGTCTCCTGACTTGGGCTAACCACCTAACCGCACCCCGGCTCGGGCGCTGGCGCTTGCATCGTGGTAGAGGATCCCCATCGCACGTCGAAATTGCGTACTTTCGCCAATCGTTTTACTGTCTCGGTAGCGCGATGCCGATCCGACGGCTCTGCTCGTCGTCCTCGCGTGACCTCCGCTCGCTCTCTCTCATCGAGCCATGGCGAGGATGGGTCGTGCGTCGTTGTGTCACCACCGCGCGGTTTCAACGGGCCTCTGCGACGCATTGAATGCCCTGCGTGCCGTGATCCGGAGGTCACCTCTCCACTTTGCCCGTCGCCCTCGGCCTCCTTTGACCAAAGCACCCGAGGCTCCCACTCCGTGGCTCTCCTCCTCCTTGGCTACTTAAGCTCGTTAGCTTGCTCCCTCAGGTTCCTTTACGCACTAGTGAATCCCGGCGAGCACCCGCACTGGGTTTCGAGCTCCTCGCCTCGCTCGCCATCGCCGCCATCGCCAAGATCTCGGGAGCTTGGTGAAGGCGGTAACCCGAGCTCCTCCTTCTCTGCTTAGTGTTCCTCGGCTCCCTCACCTCTCTCGAGCTAAGCCCTCACCCCATTTGGATTCACCGTGCGAGCAAGTGCCGGATTTGAGATTCCCATTTTCGCCGCTTCGCAATTCTTCTTCTCATGGCGGTGAGTAAACCTCAGCCCGATTCCTTCCTCCAGTAGCAGCATTGGACCTCGTAGGTCCCATTTTGAGGTTGCGCCCTTTCTTCTGTATATCAGGGCGACTTCTCCCCGTTGCTGCCATTGCCGCCGCCACTGGCCTTCGTCGCCGGGCGCAGCCTGGCTGCCCTCAAGACCTCGCGTCATCTAGGTAGGTTCCCATGGCTCCTGGCTCGGGCACCACAGATGAGACGCTGCGGAGCTCAATCTTGCTGTCACCTTTTCCCGTAGCATAGCCGCCGCCCCTCGCCGTCGCGCCGCCGCTCTGGTCCTCCACCGGAGATGTGGGTGGTACCAGAGGGTGCGCAGAGGTATTATGACCGTAGTAACCCCATACGCCGCTGGGGCTCGTATCGCCGGCGATTGGCCGAAGATCGCCGTCGGCCGCGTGCCGGATCTCGTTTTACTGTTCCTCGTTTTCGTTTTGGTTCAGCCGCCGTGAGCCGTTGATCTCCAAATCTACGGCCCACATCCTCCGCTCGTTTTCGCGCGCTTGAGTTCTTCCTCGCCAAGAGTTCAACGTGGACCGTTGGATCTCCGATCAACGCCCACGTTGAAGCCTTCTCGCTGATGAGCCTTGCGGTGTCTGTTTGTTGGGCCGTCCGATGTCGCATCAACGGCCCACAAACGCCACGTCGGTTAAGTATTTAGAATTTCGAGGGCTTTATTTTCAAACCTGGAAAAAGGTATAAACTTTGAAAATGTATATCTTTTTCATGTTAATTCATTTTAGTTGATTCCAATTGTATTAATTCTGTTATGCTCCAAACTTTAATCTAAAAATGTTTAGAAGATTAATATGACTCCAGAAAAGCATGAAATTAGATTTTGAACCTTCTCAGCTTATTTAATTGCAATAAAATTACTGTTAAATGGAAAATGCATAACAAATTCTATATAACTCCTTTTTAGTTAAACTCAACTCTGTTAATTCTGTTATTACCTATACTTTAATCTAAAAATACTTGTAATCATGTGTTGGTTGCAAGAATGTCCAGAATTAACTTTAACTTTGCATAGGCTTTAATTGTTTACTAGAAAACATTGCAACTTGTAAAATACATAACTAATTCTCTGTAAATGATTTTTGAGTGAATCCAAGTTTGTTGGGTTCCTCTAATAATGAACTTGCTAGGAAAAATAGTTTTGAGCATGTTACTGTTTTTAGAAAGAATAATTATGCATTATAATTTTGTTCAAGTTCTTGTCTTTGAAAAATTGTAGAAGTTGCAATGTAACTCCAAAAGAGTTGAAACCACTTCCATTAGTCTTAGAATGTCATTACCTATCTACCATAAAATTTCATGTCCAGAAGACCCTAGAAAATATTTTGTGAACAGTAGCCCTTTTTAATTTAAACTGTTATTTTTCTGGCCGAATTGAGTTGTTTTGGTCATATCTTTTGCATCAAGGATCCAAATTGATTGATTCTTGTTGATAAATTCATGATAAATCTTTATCTTGCTGCTATAAAAATTTCAAATCATTCGGAGAACTTTTGCTGTTGGGTCTTGTTGCTTTTCTTTATTCTTATCGACTCTTTATCGCCTTTTCGTTAGGGTTCGACATTTGTGGTAATCCCGAGAACGATCCTCCGCAACAAAGTGACCCTCAACAGCCAGGCAAGCTGTTTGACCATGATTCATCCTATATTTGCAAGTCTATTATATTGCTTAAACTCTATGTATGCATTGCTACTTTGTTTTAAATTATGGTTAGTGAATCCTATAGTTGCACAATCTGTAGGAATGCCATGTCTTTACTACCTTACGCCTAGGTTACTTGCTGTGGTTTGAGCTCGTCGGATGAGCTCATATCACTTAGTAGATTGCGACTTGAAATGCTTAGCAATGCTTAGATAACGGTAGAAATGGGCGGTTGTCGACATTATGTCGATGACCTTGATCACACTAAAATTATTATTCCATTATGTCCATCTTGTGCTTTGTTAATTTGTAAATACAAAATCTGAAAATAAATGTGTGGATTGGACTTGGGCATATTGGATGGATGGTGTGGTTTTTGGATGTGGTGGTATGCCCGAGTCAACAAGGACCTAATTCTTGCGCCATTGATCCAAGCAATTATGCGTACTAACCACGCGAGGGCATATGGAACCCTCTTGACTAAGTACTCTAGGAGGTGTTAATTATGAGCTGCTCGGTTGGTGTGTTTTAAATGAAAACGATATGTATAGTGTGGGAGGAACATTAGCTTCCGGCTAGGTCGTCTAATGTCTCTTTCTCCCCGTGGGTTGTGCGTGCTCGTAATTAGCATTATCCTTTGGAAAGGTCTCGTAGGACTTAGCTGTGCAAAGACACCTTCGAAGTGTGCGTAAAGGAAAGGCGATGCGGCGTGTGGGTGCAGTGGTACACCCTGCAGGGATAAAACTATTCAATAGCCTCGCCCTAGGTTATGGACACGCTTGGTTATTTCCGTAAGAATTAGACTACAACCTTTAATTAAAATTTGACATGGGTGGTATGAACGGGAGTTCATGCTATTGTTGTGGTGACTATTGGGTTAGTCACTTCGAGGATTGTTGTTGTCATCTACTTATTGTTATTATCGTTGTCAAACTTGATGTTTGAATGTTAAAACAGATTTGACAACTTGCCTTTAAATGTATTACCTTATTGCAAATAAATGTTGCTTTATGCTAAATGAGACATACAACCTCCACTTACATAAAGCTTGCATGTAGCATATGTTATAGGCCTGTTATCTTACCGTAAGTCTTATGGAGTACTTTATGTACTCATCGCCCGTGGTTGTGGCATTTTTGTGGCTATTGTTGCAGAGGAAGGGGTGAGTTCCAAGAGCCTCACTTTTGTGCTATGTGTTGCGCTTCTTGACGACTAGCTTGGCGGTCGGTCGAGATGCCTAGGGTTAAGGCACACCGATTGGCTTTGTGTTATAGCCATCTTTATGGCACTTTTGCTTCATTGTTATCTTTTTAGAATTGTTGCTATTTGGCCTAAGGGCCCTCTTTTGTAATAGCTATTCCATATTAACATTAACTTCTGGTTTGTTGCTTATGTACTATGTGTTGTATGGAATTGATACATTCTTTTGTTGTGAGGTATGTATACTGCATTCTGGGAAGTATACATCTCTCGAGACCGGGTTTATTTGGTTGATAATACTAGGGTCAATTGGATGACTAAGTATTATGAGCCTAATAAATCCGGGTGCTCACAAAAGTTGGTATCAGAGCCGTCCCGACCGTAGTAACGCAAGCTTGGTCGTCTTTAGTATATTTTGAAAACCTAATTTCAAAGTGTTAAATGAGTTTGAAAGTTTAAGTAATTCTCAGATTTTACTCCTTACCTATCTTAGCTTTCTTCTCTCATCTTACTCTAATTTGAGTTTTAAAGGTTGTTTTCCTCTCTTCCTTGCTAAAAGGTAGTATTATCGATTAATTGGGTTTTGGGAACTAATGAGTTTGGCAAATTGGAGTGTTAGCTGCCCTCTACAAGGTTTTGAAGTTTCCGAAGTTGAAGAATTCGGCTTGGAGGCTTGGATGCAAAATCTGGACAGCGATCGCCAATTTCCGGACAGCGAGCTCATAAGTTCTAAATAGGGTAGAAAATGAGAGGTTAATCCAACTAAAACTTGTGGGAATAAAAGGGTAAGATGTGATACTAGTTAGCTAAGTATCTAACACGTATTTCGCAGAATTAACATTGCTCCCTACTAGTATTAACCCTTACGTTACAATCTGATTTTTAATCCTCTCGAGCAACTACTCGTTCATTCAATACGGGTTAGTTGTATTGAGAAGTTGAGCCTTGGTTTTGATACCTTCCTTGCTGTTTTGGAGCCCTTTTAGAAGCTTTTAAAGTCTTTTACTTGCTATTTTTGGCCTTCGCTTAGGGTGATATTCCATTCCCTAGTCGATCGCCTTTTGGCTTTCTTTAAGGCTTTGTTTTCGAGTCTAGTTGCTAACCAAAATTTCTTGTAACAGATGGCGGGCCTTTTCGTAGCGGCCAAGGCGATGGCCACTGGTCCGGACGAGGAGCTTCCTCCTCCTCCGACCATGGCCGAGGTTCTTCTTGATTGAGCGCAACCGCGCGGATGACAGAGAGTTCTATCGACGCCATCGCGCAACACCACCGCACTTTCCGGAGCTTCGGATCTGGGCGAGGAATGCCCATCGGCCTCGTGGGGGCCTTGCTGAGTTTCTTCGTACTCAGCCCCTACCTTTCTCGGATCGAGGACCCGCCGATCGTCTGATTGGCTTGGCCGTCGGTGGAGCGGAAGCCAGATAGCGCAGTGCCGGAGCACGAGAAGGCGCTTATTTGCTTCAACCACGGTGGAGGGTGCAGCTTTGTCATGGTGGGAGAGCTATCTCGCCATGCAGCCCGTGAGACCACACCGCCTCTTGGGAGGAGTTCCGTCTTGCCTTCCGTCGGGCTCACATCCCGCCGGCTTGATGGAGATCAAGAAGCGGGGAGTTTCTTGCGCCAAGCAAGGCGTGCTCACCATGGAGTATGTATACGAGTTCAACCATCTAGCTCGTTATGCTCCCGAGGATGTGGCCACCGATATGGCTAAGGTGCCAAGTTCAGCGTGGCTTGTCCGAGGAGTCAAGGACAAGCTATCCATTGTCGACTTTCTCGATTTCCAGACCTTGGTCGACAAGGCCATCGTTGCTGAGCATGCGGCTCGAGAGCTTATGGATTCCCGTAAGCGCAAGTGGGAGACCTACAAGACTTCCAGGCCCAGTGCTTCCCGCCTCGTTTGAGCGATCTGGGTACCACTCTCATTCTTGGCGCCCCGAGGTCACTGCGCCTTGTTCCTCGTCCTTCGCAGCCGTGCCCGGCCACGACGCACGGTCGGTCAGAGTGGCCCCCACAATCCGGCGGCCAATGTCACTTGTTTCTTCAGAGCTGAAGGGCCATTATGCAAATAATTGCCCTAAGAAGACGGAGCACCCTCGCCCCTAATGGAGGACGCGGCAAGGAGGTGGATCTTTGCAGGACCAGAAGATCGTCCCAGCTACCCAAGGCGTGGGTAGTGGTCGCGTCAACGCCATCACCACAGAGGAGGCTCAGGAGACACCCGACGTCGTGCTAGGTACACTTTCTGTTAACTCTCACCCTGCTACTGTCTTGTTTGATTCAGGAGCATCACATTCCTTTGTTTCTGAGTCGTTTGCTGCTGTTGGAGAGCTTCTTTTCTCTCCATTGTCGGTCCCGCTACTCATTCGTTCTCCCGGATCGGAGTTGAGAGCTGAGCTTGAGTGTAGGGATGTCCCCATCGAGATTGAGGGAGTGGGATTCTCAGCGAATCTTATTCTCCTCAAGTCTGCGAGTCTGGACGTGATTCTTGGTATGGATTGGTTGTCTCACCATATGGGACAAATCGATTGCGCCAAGAAGTCCGTCTCTCTTTCTAGTCCCTTCGGTGTTCGCGTTTCCTTCTCGCCGAAGTTGCTAGGTCCACATCTCTTCGCCCTCGGCTTAAGTCCGTTCTAGATATTAATGAAGTCCCAACAGTTTGTGACTTCATTGATGTCTTTCCCACGATCTTCCAGGATGCCACCGCTCGAGACCTCGAGTTTGTCATTGAGTTGGCTCCTGCACGCCCCTATCTCAAAGAGGCCTTATCGGTTGCCACCGAACGAGTTGGTGGAGTTGAAGAAGCGATTAAGTGAGCTGCAAGAGAAGGGTTTCATCCGCCTAGCTCATCCCCTTGGGGTTGTCCGCTATCTTCGTTAAGAAGAAGGACGGTACTACGCATGTCGTTGATTACCGCCCACTTAATGAAGTGACGGTAAAGAACAAGTATCCATTGCCCCGCATTGACGATCTCTTCGATCAATTAACCGGAGCCCGAGTTTTCCAAGATTGATTTGAGAGTGGGATATCATCAGTTCAGATTCGACCGAGGATATTCAAGACGGCATTCTCTACTCGCCACGGCTTGTACGAGTACACCGTCATGTCTTCGGCTTAACCAATGCTCTGCTTTGTTCATGAACCTCATGAATTCGGTATTCATGGAGTATTTGGATAAGTTTGTCGTGGTCTTCATCGATGATATTCTTATCTACTCCAAGAACGATGAGGAACACGCCGAGCATCTGAAGCTTGTGTTGAGCAAGGCTGCGTGCACCACTGTTGACGTGAAGTTCAACAAGTGTGCATTCCGTTGAAGGAAGTAGCCTTCTTAGGCCATGTTCTTTCAGTGGAGGCGAGCCGTTGATCCTAGCAAGGTCGACGATGTTCTTTCTCGAGTCCGCCTACTTGGTCACCGAGGTACGGAGTTTTCTTGGTTTAGCGGGATACTATCGCCGCTTTATCGAGAACTTCTAAGATCGCTGGCCGATGACGGAGTTGCTCAAAAGGACAAGAAGTTCTTGTGGTGCGATGCTTGCATGCGAGCTTCCAAATTCTCAAGAAGCGTTTGACCACCGCTCCGCCCTCGTTCTTCCCGATATCCATCGGTTTCGATATTTATTGCGATGCTTCTCGTCGAGGCCTCGGTTGTGTCCTTATGCAAGAAGGCAAGGTAGTGGCCTATGCATCAAGGCAATTGAGACCTCATGAGCTTAACTATCCTACCCATGATTTGGAGTTGGTGCTGTGATTCATGCACTTAAGATTTGGCGACATTACCTAATCAGAATCGTTGTGAAGTGTATTCGGATCACAAAAGCCTCAAGTATTTGTTCACCCAACCTGACCTGAACCTCGTGCAAAGGAGGTGGTTGGAGTTGATCAAGGATTATGATATGGGTATTCACTACCATCCGAGCAAGGCTAATGTCGCTGCCGGCGCGCTTAGTCGTAAAGCGCATTGCAATGCCTTGTTTCACATGGGCGCCACCTACCCTTCGGAGGATTTCCAGCGCCTCAACTTAAGTATAGTTGAGCATGGTTCCTCGCTGCCTTGGTTGTGCAACCAACCTTGGTGGATCGGATCAAGTCCGCTCAGCAATGGATGATGGAGTGAGCCACATCAAGGAAAATGTCAAGAACGGACAGCCAAGTGCTTCTCGAGGACGAGCATGGTGTTGTGAGGTTCGGCAACGCCTTGTGGTTCCAAAGGTCATGGAGTTGCGGAATATGATCCTCCATGAAGCCCATGATTCACCTTTATCCATTCATCCCGGCCACAAAGATGTATCAAGATCTCCGCCAGAGATTTTGGTGGACCCGAATGAAGAGGGAGATCGCGAAGTTCGTTGTCGAAAAGCGACGATGTCGTCGTGTCAAGGCCGAGCATCGGCCAAAGCAGATCGCTTCACCTTTGCCTATTCCGGAGTGGAAGTGGGATTCGATCGGGATGGATTTTATTACCGGTCTACCTGTGTCGCCAAGGAAATGATGCCATTTGGGTGCGTCATTGATCGGTTGACTAAAGTGGCTCATTTTCTTCCCGGTAAAGACCAAGATTCGCACCGATCGCCTAGCCGAGCTCTATGTCTCTAGGATTGTGAGCTTACATGGCGTCATCAAGACGATCGCTTCGATCGTGGCTCCATCTTCACTTCCCATTTCGCATAGCACGCAAAAGGCTATGGGAACCCGTTTACCTTTAGCACGCATTTCACCTCAAACCGATGGTCGACCGAGAGGGTCAACCAGGTTTTAGAGGACATGCTTCGTGCTTGTGTCCTTTCCTATGGGAAGCATTGGGAGAAATGCTTACCATTCGCCGAAGTTTTCCTACAACAACGACTTTTCAAAGGCCGGTCTCGGCATGGCACCTTTCGAGGCCTTATACGGAGAAAGTGTAGAACCCGTTGAACTGGTCGAGACCGGTGAGAGACCTCTCTTTGGCCGGACTCAATCAATGAGGCCGAGCGCCAAGTCCAAATTTTATTCGTGAGCGTTATGCATGCACTCAATCGAGCAAAAGAGCTATGCGGATCGCCGGCGCCGTGAGTTGAGCTTTGAGCCCAATGACTTTGTTTATCTCAAAGTCTCTCCTTTGAAGGGCCATCAACGTTTGGCGTCAAGGGCAAGTTAGCTCCTCGATATGTCGGTCCCTACCGCGTTATCGAGAAGAAGGAGCTGTTGCCTACAAGTTGGAGTTGCCATCTGCACTTGAGGGGTACATGATGTCTTCCATGTATCCCGGCTAAAGAAGTGCCTCCGTGTTCCAACTGAGGAAGCTCCGTTGGAGACTCTCGATGTCCAACCCGATCTGACCTATCGCGAGCACCCTGTTCGCATACTCGATGAGTCTGAACGAAGGACAAGGAATAAGACCATCAAGTTCCTTAAAGTTCAGTGGTCGAACCATTCTGAGGATGAGGCTACTTGGGAAAGGGAAGATCGTCTGCGTGCGGACTATCCCTCTTTCTTCCCCGAGTGAGCCAAATCTCGGGACGAGATTTTTGTAAGGAGGGGAGGTTTTGTAACATCCCAATTCTGAAAATGAGGGGAAATTAAAACTTTTTATTTATCTTTAGGTTCTTGAACCTTTTCTGTAATTCTTGTAAAAGAATTATGGGAATAGAAATCAAATCCCCAATTTAAACTCCAATCAAAAACCTCCTGGATAAAAATCTTTTGTCCAACACTTGTAAATATTTTTCCTGAGTTCTAAGGAAGCCTTGTGACCCTCTGAATTTTCTCACAATTTTTAGAAATTGTTTGAATATTTTGGGAGCAAGTCAAACCTAGTCAAACTAGGTCAAACCCTAGTTTGCAACCTTCTGAATTTCCTAGAAAAATCCATTACACAAAATCTTCTGGAAATTTTATGGGAGGTCAATGTGTTAGTCACCAAGCTACTGTAAAATTTCATGGATTTTGGTGTTGATTTGATACTCCAATTAAATCACCAAATTCTACTGTCCAAATTTCAAAACTCAAATCGGGATCCTTTGTTCGTTGGGCTTGAACCCGAGCCTGCTCGATCTCTCTGACTTGGGCTAACCACCTAACCGCACCGGCTCGGCGCTGGCGCTTGCATCGTGGGCGAGGATCCCCATCGCGACGTCTTAAATTGCGCACCTTCGCTAATCGTTCGTCTGTCTCACCATGCGATGCCGATCCGACGGCTCCTGCTCGTCGTCCTCCGCGTGACCTCCCGCTCGCTCTCTCTCTCACTGAGCCATGGCAGGGGATGGGTCGTGCGTCGTTGCGTCACCACCGCGCGGTTTCAACGGGCCTCTGCGACGCATTGAATGCCCCTGCGTGCACCGCATCCGGAGGTCACCTCTCCACCTGCCCCCGTCGCCCTCGGCGCTCCTTTGACCCAAAGCACCCGAGGCTCCCACTCCCGTGGCTCTCCTCCTCCTTGGCTACTTAAGCTCGTTAGCTTGCTCCCTCAGGTTCCTTTACGCACTAGTGAATCCCAGCGAGCACCCGCAGCCGGGTTTCGAGCTCCCCTCGCCTCACTCGCCATCGCCGCCATCGCCGCATCTCGGGAGCTTGGTGAAGGCGGTAACCCGGAGCTCCTCCTTCTCTGTTTAGTGTTCCCTCAGCTCCCTCACCTCTCTCTGGAGCTAAGCCCTCACCCCATTTGGATTCACCCGTGCAGGCAAGTGCTGGATTTGAGATTCCCCATTTTCGGCCGCTTCTGCAATTCTTCTTCTCCATGACGGTGAGTAAACCTCAGCCCGATTCCTTCCTCCAGTAGCAGCATTGGACCTCGTAGGTCCCATTTTGAGGTTGCGCCCTTTCTTCTGTAGATCAGGGCGACTTCTCCCCGTTGCTGCCATTGCCGCCGCCATCGGCCTTCGCCGGCCACTCAGTAAATCCGGCTCCTCACCTCGCGTCATCTAGGTAGGTTCCCATGGCTCCTCGGGCTCGGGCACCCATGATGGCGCCATGAGCTCAATCTTGTTGTCACCTTTTCCCGTAGCATAGCCGCCGCCCCTCGCCGCGCCGCTCGTCCTCCACCGGAGATGTGGGTGGTACCAGAGGGTGCGCAGAGGTATTGCGACCCAGAGTAACCCCAAGGCATGGCTGCGGCTCGATCGCGGCGATTGGTCAAGATCGCCGTCCGCGCGTCTTGGATCTCGTTTTACTGTTCCTCGTTTTCGTTTTGGTTCAGCCGCCGTGAGCCGTTGATCTCCAAATCTACGGCCCACATCCTCCGCTCGTTTTCGCGCGCTTGAGTTCTTCCCCGCCGGCTTGGTTCAACGTGGACCGTTGGATCTCCGATCAACGGCCCACGTTGAAGCCTTCCTCGCAGGCGCGCGAGCGCCGTGTCTGTTTGCCTGGGCCGTCCGATGCCGCATCAACGGCCCACAAACGGCCACGTCGGTTAAGTATTTAGAATTTCCCGAGGGCTTTATTTTCAAACTGGAAAAAGGTATAAACTTTGAAAATGTATATCTTTTTCATGTTAATTCATTTTTAGTTGATTCCAATTGTATTAATTCTGTTATGCTCCAAACTTTAATCTAAAAATGTTTAGAAGATTAATATGACTCCAGAAAAGCATGAAATTAGATTTTGAACCTTCTCAGCTTATTTAATTGCAATAAAATTACTGTTAAATGGAAAAATGCATAACAAATTCTATATAACTCCTTTTTAGTTAAACTCAACTCTGTTAATTCTGTTATTACCTATACTTTAATCTAAAAATACTTGTAATCATGTGTTGGTTGCAAGAATGTCCAGAATTAACTTTAACTTTGCATAGGCTTTAATTGTTTACTAGAAAACATTGCAACTTGTAAAATACATAACTAATTCTCTGTAAATGATTTTTGAGTGAATCCAAGTTTGTTGGGTTCCTCTAATAATGAACTTGCTAGGAAAAATAGTTTTGAGCATGTTACTGTTTTTAGAAAGAATAATTATGCATTATAATTTTGTTCAAGTTCTTGTCTTTGAAAAATTGTAGAAGTTGCAATGTAACTCCAAAAGAGTTGAAACCACTTCCATTAGTCTTAGAATGTCATTACCTATCTACCATAAAAATTTCATGTCCAGAAGACCCTAGAAAATATTTTGTGAACAGTAGCCCTTTTAATTTAAACTGTTATTTTTCTGGCCGAATTGAGTTGTTTTGGTCATATCTTTTGCATCAAGGATCCAAATTGATTGATTCTTGTTGCTAAATTCATGATAAATCTTTATCTTGCTGCTATAAAAATTTCAAATCATTCGGAGAACTTTTGCTGTTGGGTCTTGTTGCTTTTCTTTATTCTTATCGACTCTTTATCGCCTTTTCGTTAGGGTTCGACATTTGTGGTAATCCCGAGAACGATCCTCCGCAACAAAGTGACCCTCAACAGCCAGGCAAGCAGTTTGACCATGATTCATCCTATATTTGCAAGTCTATTATATTGCTTAAACTCTATGTATGCATTGCTACTTTGTTTTAAATTATGGTTAGTGAATCCTATAGTTGCACAATCTGTAGGAATGCCATGTCTTTACTACCTTACGCCTAGGTTACTTGCTGTGGTTTGAGCTCGTCGGATGAGCTCATATCACTTAGTAGATTGCGACTTGAAATGCTTAGCAATGCTTAGATAACGGTAGAAATGGGCGGTTGTCGACATTATGTCGATGACCTTGATCACACTAAAATTATTATTCCATTATGTCCATCTTGTGCTTTGTTAATTTGTAAATACAAAATCTGAAAATAAATGTGTGGATTGGACTTGGGCATATTGGATGGATGGTGTGGTTTTTGGATGTGGTGGTATGCCCGAGTCAACAAGGACCTAATTCTTGCGCCATTGATCCAAGCAATTATGCGTACTAACCACGCGAGGGCATATGGAACCCTCTTGACTAAGTACTCTAGGAGGTGTTAATTATGAGCTGCTCGGTTGGTGTGTTTTAAATGAAAACGATATGTATAGTGTGGGAGGGAACATTAGCTTCCGGCTAGGTCGTCTAATGTCTCTTTCTCCCCGTGGGTTGTCTTGGCTCGTAATTAGCATTATCCTTTGGAAAGGTCTCAGAGGACTTAGCCGTGCAAAGACACCTTCGGAAGTGTGCGTAAAGGAAAGGCGATGCGGCGTGTGGGTGCAGTGGTACACCTGCAGGGATAAAACTATTCAATAGCCTCGCCCTAGGTTATGGACACGCTTGGTTATTTCCCGTAAGAATTAGACTACAACCTTTAATTAAAATTTGACATGGGTGGTATGAACGGGGAGTTCATGCTATTGTTGTGGTGACTATTGGGTTAGTCACTTCCAGGATTGTTGTTGTCATCTACTTATTGTTATTATCGTTGTCAAACTTGATGTTTGAATGTTAAAACAGATTTGACAACTTGCCTTTAAATGTATTACCTTATTGCAAATAAATGTTGCTTTATGTTAAATGAGACATACAACCTCCACTTACATAAAGCTTGCATGTAGCATATGTTATAGGCCTGTTATCTTACGCGTAAGTCTTATGGAGTACTTTATGTACTCATCGCCCGTGGTTGTGGCATTTTGTGGCTATTGTTGCAGAGGAAGGGGTGAGTTCCAAGAGCCTCACTTTTGTGCTATGTGTTGCAACTTCTTGACGACTAGCTTGGCGGTCCGGTCAGATGCCTAGGGTTAAGGCACACCGATTGGCTTTGTGTTATAGCCATCTTTATGGCACTTTTGCTTCATTGTTATCTTTTTAGAATTGTTGCTATTTGGCCTAAGGGCCCTCTTTTGTAATAGCTATTCCATATTAACATTAACTTCGGTTTGTTGCTTATGTACTATGTGTTGTATGGAATTGATACATTCTTTTGTTGTGAGGTATGTATCTTGCATTCGGGAAGTATACATCTCTCGAGACCGGGTTTATTTGGTTGATAATACTAGGGTCAATTGGATGACTAAGTATTATGAGCCTAATAAATCCGGGTGCTCACAGGGGCTGA
Organism: Phyllostachys edulis; assembly: GCA_036346405.1. Lineage (NCBI taxonomy): Eukaryota > Viridiplantae > Streptophyta > Magnoliopsida > Poales > Poaceae > Phyllostachys > Phyllostachys edulis. Next base: position 14,741,197 of record CM070559.1, on the reverse strand, counting down.
CCTAGCACTCACAAACACTCTTACTAGGTATTCTATGTATACATCTACGATGATCATACACAGTCAAAATCAATCCTCTTATATGTTCTTATGATTATTCTAGTTAATCATTAACTGACTTGATTTCATTGTAATTAGTACTACATCCATCATATTAAGCCTTTGCCTAGTTGAGGTATTCTCTAGATTATTTAGTTCACTAATCAATTCTTCTATTCGTATTATGGTCTACTGCTTAAATGGAACAATGACCTTTTTAATGAAAAAGAATTTTATAAAGGCCATCAACCTACTGCCATATCTGTTGGAGAAACAGATTCTGATCATTTAAATTTTAGTTAGGTCTAAACTCTCAACGCTTTGGAGGATCAATAAAGAACTGAGATGTGCCAATGTTAATCTCTGTTTTGTTTTTAGTTTCTTGTTGTACTCGGATTGCAAATTCGTTGGGCACTGCCGATGCTAATCCAGCTATAACTAGTATAGCTTATTATTCAGAGTATTCTTCTATTGTGATACTTAATCAATCTCTATTGTCAGTTAGTTGCAGATTTTCAGCTAGTATTCTTCCCTATTCATTCATCCAAGAGCCTGATAGCTAAACTTCTTACTAGATCGACTATGTAATTGTTTAAGCATATCTTTGAGAGTTCACAGTACTCTTAGCTAATTGATTCAACAAATTTTCTCGACCACTTGTATTGGAAAGACACTAGCCTGTTGTCAGTTCTAAATATCTACAGACTTCCCTCTCTGTTTGCTTATCTGAAAATTTAAAGCCATGTTGAGCTCCAGATGCTAGTGCTGCTAAGAGCAAAAGCCAACTGATTTAAAGGAATTAACACAATCCCTAACTAGTTAAGATTTTAGATTACTGACAACACCATTTTTTTAAACTAACCACTTCTCTGAACAAACATCCACTAGCAAGACCTAGGCTGAAATGAAATGCTGTGAGCTCAACTCCTAACAAGATCAAGGTTCAATTTTTACTTACTTACTAAGTGATTCAACAATAGTGACAAGTTCAGGTTTTCACCTTAGCTAACTCTACTGAAGGATTCAACAACCAAAATACTTTTCTTCTAACAATTTCTCTGTTCATTCATCTCATCAAGGGATTTTACTGAGTTGCTAACTACACCACTCACCAATTCACCTACTCATTCTGTTATCGGATTAAGTTGCTGTTGAAGGATAATTGCTCACTAATTAAGCTTAAGAGAAACTCTAACTACTGCACTACCAATACAAAAGTTTATTGACAACTCTAGGAATTTTCAGGTTACTATTTATGTTCCAACAATAGCAAGAGATGACTGACAAAAATGCTATAAGCTAATCTTCTTTCAAGATTTAAACAACCATTCATTTACTCATTTGCTTGCCTGAAATGACAGACCTAAAGATTGATAGCAGTATTAGGTTGGCTGTACACATGTTTTTCATTTTCAGTTACAGAGAGGAGTCTTTCAGACAAGGGGCTACAGGTACAGAACAGACAGAGCTCGGGCGTGGTATGTCGCCGGCAAGGGGCGGCGGCGAGGTGAGAACGACCACTAAAATGGGTCGCCGGGAGGCTACTGGAGCAAGGGGTGACGGCGCTAGGTCAGGGGCAGCACTGGGGCGGCGCGGACAAGGCGAGCGGCGGCCGGCCGTGGAGGTGAACCAAGGCGCCGGCAAAGGGGTGGCGTAGAGGGCAAAATAGGAGGAGCATGAGCAGCCATGGGGTACCTGGAACACGAGAGGGTGGTCGGAGGGAACTGAGGGGACCGGAGGTGGCCTGGCGACGGCAACCGGCGGCGGCACAGGTAGGACGTCGTGGGCAACGACCTGGAAAGGGAGAGGACACCAATGAGTGGTATGGGGAGGTAGAGGGAGGCCCAAGGGTGCTCAGGGAGGGAGGAATCGAAGAGGGGTTCGCCGGAGAAGAAGTGGCGCCGGGGAAGGCGGTGGAGGCCAGAGTCGGAGAAGACGGCATCTGTGTGCTTCTCGGTGGCGGATTCTCGAATTGATGGATGGGCTTGTGCTCTGGTGAGGTAAGGCGCACCGTGACGGGTAGTGGGTGGTCGGAGCTCATTTGTGGCGGCTGCAATGCTAGGAGGCGGCTCGGCTAGCCCGAGAGCGGCATTCGGGCTTGGAGCTCGGAGAGGAGGGAATGGGGATGGAGGGGCACCGAGGGAGTTTTGAGCGAGCTCAAGACGGAGAAACTAGCGACGTGAAATGGCGAAAGCTGTTGGAGTGGGCGATGAGGGCGGTGGGTGACGGCGGTGACGGAGCAGCGGCAGAGTGCGACGTCCCCGTGGCGCTCAAGCTTTGAGATAGGCAGTGCTCTAGAGAAGAGGACCTGCGGGTGGGGCTGCTGGGCAGAGAAACCAGGGCGCGCGAGCGAGGTGACCAGGCGAGCGCTTGAGCAGGGAAGAAGCAACGCGTGGAGGAAGAGGACTGCGGCCAGAGCTGTTGGGCAGAGAAAGGGGCTGCGTGGAGAAGATGACCTGCGGTTGGGGCCCGCAGGTCAGTGGGAGAGGGAGGTGTTGGCTCGGCGACCGGGTCTGGTGGCAACACGGCTTGGCCCGAGGAACAGTAGGGGAAAAAGGAAAGGCAAAAAGGATTTTCCAGGTTTTGAAAAATCGGCTGAGAGATTTAAGGATTTAAATGACATACTGTTTGAGCTCCTAAAATCATGAAAATTTTAGGGCAGGCAGAGGACCAAGTGAATATTATGGTGTAAAATTTTTAGAGTTTTTCATGTAATATATTTTTCTCTATAATTATTTTGAGTTTCTCTTTTTGATGTTTGACTTTCAATTTACAAGTTTGACTGGTTGCTTACAAATAGTAATTAACTTCTAAGAATTATGAAATTTTTAGGATGAGTCCCTAATACGTTCCAAAACCTAGGAAAAATATTTTCAAGAACTGTTCATTAGATTTGCTTCTATTTTAAATTTAGGTTCAAATTTGAACATGCAAATAAAATAGAAACCAAATAACCTCCAAAGATTTCATAAAATTCCAAATACGCAAAACAGAGCATGTCAAATATAAATAACATATTACCAACTTGAGTCCCACTATGTTTTGAAAATAGAAATCAGTTTGTATTTCTGAGCCATAGAAAATATATTTTCAAGTTTGAAATGGAGAAGGAGTATTGGTTTACTAGGTTTCAAATCTAGTCTTCAAAATCAAAAGATTTTCTACATAGGGTTTTATACCCTACTCTGAATTAAGTTTTCAAATTCTTGACAAACTTTTGTTTTGAAATTTTTTTCTTCTAGGTTTTGGAAAACCAGGTTGTAACCTAATTGCTTTGCAACAAAAAGTTTTTAAAAATGTCCAAAATTTCATAAATGCACAGTAAATGCATAACTAATCCAACTTAGGTATTTTGGGCTGTTACATAGGATTTTTGGCAACTCTTATTCTTCTCCCTTCGGCCAGCTTGGATGTGATACTTGGCTTGAATTGGTTGTCTCAACACTTGGGACATATCGACTGTGCCAAGAAATCCATATCCCTCACCAGTTCCTCCGGCATACAAGTTGGTGTTTCACCAAAATTTCAAAAGCGTCATCTCTTTGCCCTAGAATCAAAGCCAACCCCCGAGATTCATGAAATACCAACAGTGTGCGACTTCCGATGTCTTTCCCGATGAATTACCTGGGATGCCGCCAACTCGAGATATTGAATTTGTCATCGAGTTGCTACCCGGTACCGCCCCGATCTCAAAGAGGCCATACCGGATGCCCCCAAATGAATTGGAGGAAATGAAGAAGCAACTAGGTGAACTTCTAGCGAAGGGTTTCATTCGCCCTAGCTCTTCTCCGTGGGGCTGTCCGGCAATCTTTGTGAAGAAAAAGGACAAGACCCTACGAATGTGTGTTGATTATCGTCCACTTAATGAAGTAACGGTAAAGAACAAGTACCCATTACCCCGGATTGATGATCTTTTCGATCAATTGACCAGAGCTCGGGTATTTTCCAAGATCGATTTAAGGTTAGGTTATCACCAAGTTAGGATCAGATCTGAAGATATTCCGAAGACGGCTTTCTCTACTCGTTACGGATTGTATGAGTATACCGTCATGTCTTTCGGCTTAACCAATGCTCCTGCCCTTTTCATGAATCTTATGAATATGGTCTTCATAGAGTATTTGGACAAGTTTGTGATAGTATTCATAGATGACATCCTCATCTATTCGAAAAATGAAGAAGAGCATGCTCAACATCTGCGGCTAGCATTGGAGAAGCTGCGTGAGCACCAGCTATACGCAAAATTCAGTAAGTGTGAATTTTGGTTGGAAGAGGTGGCATTTTTGGGCCATGTTCTTTCAGCAGGAGGTGTAGCTGTGGATCCTAGCAAAGTTAGAGATGTGCTCTCTTGGGAGCAGCCCACATCGGTGACCGAGGTGAGGAGTTTTCTCGGTTTAGCGGGATACTATCGTCGCTTTATCGAGAATTTCTCCAAGATCGCGAAACCGATGACTGAGTTGCTTAAGAAGGACAAGAAATTTGAGTGGTCCGCTGAATGTGAGAAGAGTTTCCAAGAACTCAAGAAAAGATTGACCACAGCTCCAGTTCTTGTTCTTCCTGATGTTCATCGAAGCTTCGATATTTATTGCGATGCTTCTCGTCAAGGACACGGTTGTGTTCTATGCAAGAAGGCAAGGTGGTAGCCTATGCATCGAGACAATTGAGACCGCATGAGCTTAATTATCCAACCCATGACTTGGAACTTGCTGCAGTGGTCCATGCACTGAAAATCTGGCGATATTACCTCATCGGTAATCGTTGCGAGGTGTATTCGGACCACAAGAGTTTGAAATATTTGTTCACCCAACCGGATCTGAATCTTAGGCAAAGAAGATGGTTGGAGTTGATCAAAGATTATGACATGGGTATCCAGTATCATCCGGGTAAGGCTAAGGTCGTTGCAGATGCATTGAGCCGAAAGGTTTATTACAATACCTTGATGCTCAAGGAACAGCAGCCTACCCTTCATGAAGAATTTCAGCGGCTCAACTTAGGAGTGGTTGAGCATGGGTTTCTTGCCACCTTAGAAATGTGTCCTACTTTGGAAGATCAGATCAAGGTTGCTCAGCAATCGAGCAACGGAGTGCGCTTACTGAAGGAGAACATTAAAAATGGGACAGCCAAGTGTTTCTCCGAAGATGATCATGGTATTGTATGGTTTGGACAACGCCTTGTCGTTCCTAAAGACATGGAATTGCGGAATTTAATTCTCCGCGAAGCCCATGATTCTCCGTTGTCCATTCATCCTGGAGCTACGAAGATGTATCAAGATCTTCGTCAGAGATTCTGGTGGACCCGAATGAAGCGAGAAATCGCCAAGTTCGTTGCCGAGTGCGACGTTTGCCGTCGTGTGAAGGCCGAACACCAGCGTCCAGCAGGATTACTTCAACCTTTGCAGGTGCCTGAATGGAAGTGGGACTCGATCGGTATGGATTTTATTACCGGTCTTCCCAGAACCTCTAAAGGAAATGATGCCATTTGGGTTGTCGTTGATCGACTAACTAAAGTGGCACACTTCCTCCCTGTCAAGACCAATCTTTGTGTCAGCCAGCTAGCGGAGCTCTATGTCTCAAGAATTGTGAGTTTACATGGAGTACCGAAAACGATTGTTTCAGACCGTGGCTCACTCTTTACCTCCCAATTTTGGAAGAGTTTGCAAGAGGCCATGGGAACTCGTCTTTCTTTCAGTACTGCTTTCCATCCTCAGACTGATGGCCAAACGGAGAGAGTTAATCAAGTCCTGGAAGACATGCTCCGCGCTTGTGTTCTCTCCTATGGAAAGAATTGGGAGAAATGTCTGCCATTTGCTGAGTTCTCATACAACAACAGTTTTCAAGCTAGTCTCGGCATGGCACCATTTGAAGCTTTATACGGGAGAAAATGACGAACCCCGTTGAATTGGTCCAAGACCGGCGAAAGGCCACTTTTTGGCCCAGATACAATTAAAGAGGTCAAGAACATGTTCGATTGGTTCAAGACAGACTACGCACACTCAATCTCGGCAAAAGAGCTATGCGGATCGACGTCGTCGTAAGTTGAGTTTTGAACCAAATGATTTTGTTTATCTCAAAGTCTCTCCTATGAAGGGCACCCGACGGTTTGGAGTCAAAGGCAAGTTAGCTCCTCGATATGTCGTACCTTTCCGCATCATTGAGAAGAAAGGAGCCGTGGCCTATAAGTTGGAGTTGCCTGATACACTCTCAGGGGTACACGATGTATTCCATGTATCTCAGTTAAAGAAATGCCTTCGCATTCCAACTGAGCAAGCTCCATTAGAAGGTCTTGAAGTCCAAGAAGATCTGACCTATCGTGAACATCCTATCTGTATCCTTGAAGAAGCTGAACGAAGGACTAGGAATCGCTCCATCAAGTTCCTCAAGGTTCAGTGGTCGAATCATACCGAGGATGAAGCCACTTGGGAACGAGAGGATCGCCTTCGTGCAGATTTTCCGTCCTTCTTTTCCCAGTGAACGGAATCTCGGGACGAGATTCTTGTAAGGGGGGGAGAGTTGTAACATCCTAAAATTTGGGTTGTGTTTCAAATGTAATAAAAGTATGTGAATTTCAAAAACTTTTGTTAAATTTCAAAAGTTTGCTTTCATTTTCAAACTTTTGACTTGTTTTCAAGCTCCAAATTGTTTCTAGAAAAATGTGAACATAAAAGTTTTTGGAAATATTTTTATAAAATACTAGAGAAATTGTTATGAATTAACAAAAAAAATTCCAAATTTTTAGAAGTTAAATTGACCTCATTAAAATTCTAGCTAAACTTCTAAGGCTGATATAAAAAGGAATTTAAATTAGCCAATTAATGTATCAACAGTTTCCAAAATTATTTTTCCTAAGTCTTAGGTGAACTGGGGAACACCCACAAAAATTTTCAGAATTTTTTGAAATTTATTTGTATTTTTAACAGCCCGGTCAAACCCGTTGATTTTCGGTCAATACCGAAATCCAAACTTAAACCCAAATCTCAGTTCGTTGATTGTAGACCGTCCGATCTGGTTTCTACGGGCCGAATTTGCGTGCCGATCGGACCGACCGAGGGGCTCACGTGACTTGGCTCGACCGCGTCGCTTCGCCGGACCCGAGTCAGACTCGGGCTCAGCCCGTTTGCACCGCCTTGCCTCTGTCGCTGCCATGTGGGCCCAGCTTGTCAGCTTCTTCTCCCTCACACCGCCTTAGCCAAAGCTGCGCTGGCACCGCCGCATTCGCTCCCGCGTGTCCTCCAGTGCGAAGGTGCCACCTCATGCACCCGTGGTCAAACGAGGATGACCGCCAAGGCTTCATCAATCCTCCGAGCTCATCCACTTGCCATATCTCTCACTCTCTCGCTCTCTCTGCTCATTTCTTCCTCTCGGCCGGAGCTCAAGGTGAAGGCCGCGCCGCCGCGTCGGTGCCGCCCGCGACCCCTCCGCCGTGATCCACGCTCGACGCCGCCTCCGTTTTGCCCAACCCGGGTCCTCGGCGTCCAGTGATTCGTCGAGACCGTAGTCGTCGTCCCCGTCTCCGGCGTTCACGGCCCCGCGAGCATTTAAGCTTTCCGGTGAGTCTCACTCGGCGCCAACTAGTCCATTCAAATCGCCTCCTCCTTGAATCTTCGAGTGGAACTAATTTCCTTTGGCTCATCACCGAGGGAGTTCAAGTCGTTCTTCTCCGATCTCGATCCGCTTGCCGCTTCGATTCCGCCACCACAGCCTCCTCCGTCATCAAAACCTTGTGCGATCCTTCCCGGAGCCAAAGGCGATCTTGTCGACCTTCCGGATCCTTCTAGAAGCCCGTAGCGCCCTCTCCACGGAGGCCTCTTCATCGTCTCCACCTCCGACCGTCGCCGTCTCGCCGCCGACCTCCCCGAGGACCCGCGTCACCGTCATCACCTTCGCGAGGCCCTTGCGCACCTGGAGGCGTTGTCCCCAAGCCCGGAGCGTCTCCCAATCGCCAGATCCACTCCTCGCCGTCATGACCGCACACGGTGAACTCCGGTGAGCCGCCGGCTGCTTAGGGATAATTAGAATCATTAGGGTTTAATTATCTTGAATTAATTGTATGACATGTGGACCCCGCTGAATAAATCGTGTTTAGGAAATTTTAATCGCACCATTTGAATCCTTTGTATCGTTGACGTGTGGGCCCTTTAACTAATTAAGTAAATGCGAAATTGTTGAACTTCGTTTTCTGACTTGAAAAGCGTATTTTTGGGTATAGTTTTTCCGAAGTATGTCTGTTGAAAAACGAAAGTGTATTGCGAATATACGCCTTCGACATCATCCTTGGCCACGGCTGGGTCAAGCTTGACCCGATCAACGTTCGCCAGTTCGCTAGTCGAGAGTGAGGGTCGTCTCAGCCTTGGTAGGAAAAGTTTTAATTCTTTTTGAAATCCCGAATGGAATTATTTTTGAACTAAAAACTGATTTAACTTAGAAAATTCATAACTAATTCAATTTTGCTCCAAATTGGATGAATCCAATTTTTTTTTTCTTATTATTTTGTGCACCTTTTACTGGAATGAGATACAACCGGTTTCTATTCCAGAAAATGGAGAATTAAAATTAGTTGCTAAAATGAGTTGATTTCATACTAGAAAATGGGTTAAACTTCAAAAATTCATAAGTATTTCATCCTAACTCCAAATGAAGTGAAATGAATTTTGTTAATTCTTGTTTTTCCCGTATTTTAATCTTGTACAGAATCAGATCAGGTTGCTGTTTTAGAAAAAGTTGATAATTAATTTCATTGTGAAATTATATGTTTAGCTTGTAAATTCCTAAAGAATTTAAATAAAATTCTTTTAAACTGAAACTTTCACCCAAATTTATGTAAATATCATTCCCTTCCTGTGATGTATGCTTGTTTTGATGATGATTGATTTGTTGATTATTTTGGTGTTATTCGTTCTTATTCGCTGTTTTGCTCGATCGATAGATTTTGACGATTCGGGTATTGTCGAGAGCGATCCTCCACCGCCTGGAGACTATCTGCAGCAAGGCAAGCAGTTTTCCAATTGATGCACGTTGATCCCATTATTTACGCATGCTAATATTTCATTTTCCAATCGTATGTATGTGTGAGCACCCGGATTTATTAAGCTCATAATACTTAGTCATCCAATTGACCCTAGTATTATCAACCAAATAAACCCAGTCTCGAGAGATGTATACTCCCCAGAATGCAGTATACATACCTCACAACAAAAGAATGTATCAATTCCATACAACACATAGAACATAAGCAACAAACCAGAAGTTAATATTAATACGGGATAGGTTAATACAAAAGAGGGGCCTTTAGGCCAAACAACAACAAGTACTACAAGATAACAGCGGAAGCAAAAGTGCCATAAAGATGGCTGTAACACAAAGCCAATCAGTGTGCCTTAACCCCTAGGCATCTGACCGGACCGCCAAGCTAGTCGTCAAGAAAGCGCAACACGTAGCACAAAAGAGAGGCTCTTGGAGCTCTCCTTCTTCCTCTGCAACAAAAGCCACAAAAATGCCACAACCACGGGCAGATGAGTACATAAAGTACTCCGCAAGACTTACGTGTGAGATAACAAAACTATAAATAGCTACATGCAAGCTTTATTTAAGTGGATGAGGCTTTGGACTCATTTTAGCATAAAGCAAGTTTCATTTGCAATAACATAATAGATTGAAGGCAATTTGACAAAGCATTTTTAATTGTTGAAATAACAACGAGATAATAACATAGTAACAACAACAAGAACAACCTAGAAGTGACTAACCCAATAGTCACCACAACAATAGCATGAACTCCCCGTTCATACCAACCATGTCAAGTTTTAATTAAAGGTTGTAGTCTAATTCTTACGGGAAATAACCAAGCGTGTCCATAACCTAGGACGAGGCTATTCGAATAGTTTTATCCCTGCAGGGGTGTACCAATGTACCCACACGTCAGACCGCCTTTCCTTTAAGCACACTACCTTAGGTGTGCTTAAGCACGCTAAGTCCTACGAGACATTTCCAATGGACAATGCTAATTCGAGTCGCACAACCCACGGGAGAAGGAGACATCACACAACCTACCCGAAGCTAATGCTCCTCCCACATCACACACACATTTTATCTTTAAAACACACCAACCGAGCGACCCCAATTAACACCGCCCAAAGTACTTAGTCAAGAGGGGTTCCATATGCCCCTCGTGTGGTTAGCACATAAAATTGCTTGGATCAATGGCGCAAGAATTCGGTCCTTGTTGACTCAGGCATACCACCACATCCAAAAACCACACCATCCATCCAATATGCCCAAGTCTAAATCAATCTTTTATTTTCAGTTTTTTATTTTACAAATTAATCAAAGCACAAGTGCTGGACATATAGGAGTAATAATCAGTTTTGAGTGATCAAGACCATCGACTAAGTCGATGATCGTCCATTTCTACCGATAACTAAGCATGTCTAAGCAATTTAATCGAAACTACTAAGTGATAAGAGCTCATCCAACGAGCTCAAACCACAGCAAATAACCTAGGCTCGTGGTAGTAGGGGATAACAATTCCTACAGATTATGCAACTATAGGATTGCTAGCGACATTTAACACAAAGTAGCATGCATACATAGAAGTAAAACAATATATTACGCTTTAAAGTAATAGGACAATGATGGAAATGATCAAACTGCTTGCCTGGATGTTGCTGGCCAAGTTGTGGCAGAGGGTCACTCTCGGGATCGCCACAAATGTCGAAGCCTAATGGAAAAGCGAGAAAGAACCGATAAGAACGACGAAACACAACAAAGACATCACAGCAAACGAACTCCAAATACTCTGAAATTTCTACAGCAGCAAGACAATGATTTATCATGAATTTAGCAACAAGAACCAATTGATTTGGATTCTTAATGCAAAAGATATGATGAAATCAATTCTGCTCAGCCTAAAAATACCAAACTACACTATTCACTAATTTAATTATGAGGCAACATTTTCTAGAACAGTGGTGACACTGAAATTTTTACTGTAAAACCAGCACCTTATGAGATGAATAACACAATTGAGTTCATCTCATTTGGAGCTATATTGCATTTTCTATAATTTTTCAAAAACAAGAACTTGAACAAAATTATAATGCACAAGTCCTCATTTTTATAACAGCAACATGCTCAAAACTAATTTTCACAGTGAGTTCACTAATAGAGGAAACTAACAAAGTTGGTCTCACTCAAAAATAATCTAAAGAGCATTAGTTATGTATTTTACAAGTTAAGCATTAATTTGAGTGTATATTTAAAGTGAGTTTTAAAATCTAATGGTAAACTGTGCTCTGGGGCTGAACTCAACTTACAATCATTTTTGGATTAAAGCCAAGTTCAAGACAGAGCCAACACAATTTGAATGACCTCATTTGGGTTTAGAATGAAAAAGATATGCAATTCTAAAGTTTATACCTTATTTCAGTTTATAATTAAGAGTTCACTGGAATTTCTAAAACCCACAAGGACATGGGAGGACGTGAGCCACAGATCTTAGATCTGACGGCTTAAGACCTCCCAGGAGAACAACGATATCAAGACGCTTGAGGTCCAGAGGTCTGGACCTCCTAGCAACGCACATGCGCGAGGTGAGGGAGGTCGTGGCAGTAGATGGAGAATCCAACGGACCACAACGATGAGGGAGGTCCGGACGGACCAGATCTAAAGGGGAGGTCCTCAACGGTTGAGATCTTCCAAAGGAAGATCTAAACTATCAAGATCTCCCCAAGGAAGATCTACATCGTCAAGACCTCACAGGGGAGGTCCTGGACGGTCCAGATGTTCCAAGGGAGGTCCTCGATGGTTCAGATCGTCCGAGGGAGGACCTTGACGGTCAAGATCTACCCGGGGAGGTCATGAACGGCTGAGATAACCTAGGGGAGGTCCTAAAGGGAGGTCCTAACGTCACAGACCTCCAGGGAGGTCTGGACGGCCACGACTTCGCAAGGGGAGGTCTTGGACGCTCCAGATCTCCACGGAGGAGGTCTGGACGTCCCAGACCCAGCGTGCACGCGCTTGGACATGGAATAAATGTGCGCGGGACAGCGAGGAGGTCCGCGCGCAAGATCTTAAATGCGCAACAAAGGGCGGATTAAAAGGCATTTAAGACCCACCCAATGATTGCAATGATTGAGGTATTAAAGCGGCAAATCTTTATCCTAAAACGACAATGACACGCTCGGGACGTCCGACAAAATCCCGAGCTCAAAGAAGTGGTTGTTGCCGGCGATGCGGACCTCGCCGGCGACAACAAAAGATATCCCTGTGCGCAATAGTGTTGCGCACACCATGGGCTCACTCTCGGCGACGACGGTTTTAATCGCCATGAGCCGAGAGGACAGAGATGACCCAGACGGCCAAAATCTGAAAATGCAAAAAGCAGTGCAAGGCGACATTCAAGCGTGTGCCAAGAAAAGCTCCGCAACATGCATACATCAGGGTGCCCAAAGCATCTAAGGGACTAACAGGAGGTACCTGGAGGTCCTAAGGTGCTGGGGAAGTGGAGGAAGGTGAAGACCGGAGCTGAGGAAGATGAGGTTGCTCCACGGCTACAGCTCCAGCTCCAAGATCCCCTTTGTCCACCTCTGTAAGTGCCCAAACCAAAACAAGTTAGGTCTTGGTCCCAAAAGGGAAGGCACAAATGGAAGCAAGGAGAGGGAGAAGAAATCTCCAGCGACCCTTGTCCACCGAGGGGCTTCACGCTCAAAGAATGGCGCCAAGGAAACTTTTGGTGGTTTAGAGCTCACACTGGGGTGTAAGCCAAGGAACAATGGTGTGCAAAGGAAGCCAACCAAGACAATGGGGAGGCTTTATACTCGTGGCACGAGGAGGTCATGGACCACCGGCTAAGCTCATGGTGAGCTTGGCCCATGGCACGGTCTAGGGCATTGGACAAGATGTAAAGTTGACACAAATGGCGGTGTGTCTTGACTGAGAGGCGGAAGGCCGACACGCATTAAATGCGGTCAAGAAAGAGTCAAAAAGGTACCTAGTGGCAGGCGTGCATTAACTCCACTGCTCAGAGCTCGCAGGCGCGCCAGAGGAAGGAGAAGAACAGGGGAAGTCGTTTTGACCGTTGGATAGGACCATGGGGAGGTCCTAACCATCAGATGACATTTTTGAACCGTTATGTTTTAAGTGGCTGGGAGGAGGTCCCAGCCACACGATCAAGGATTGGGAGGTCGTGGCCCTCCGATTTCCTTAATGTGTAAGCGCACGTGGGAAAATGGGACAGGAGGTCCAAAGCGTTGGATCTCCATCCAACGGTGCGGACCTCCTGTGAGGTCTTAACCGCACGCGAACATAAAAGCATGAGGGGGAGGTCATGGCCTTAGGATTTAAATCCAAGGGCACACAACCAAAGGGAGGTCTTAGCGCTGTGCAGCACACAAGGGAGGTCATGGCCATTAGATTTAGATCTAAGGGCAACGACCTCACGTGCGCGGGGAGATCTGATGCGCATAAGACAAGGAGGAGGTCATGACCGTGGATTTTTAATCCAACGGTGCACAACACGAGATAGGGGAGGTCGTGGGCTGTTGGATCTGATCCAACGGCTACGACCTCACTTAAGTGGGAGGTTTGCTTAGTTTAACAGTGAGGGGAGGTCATGGCCATTGATCTTGGATCCAAGGGCTATGACCTCAACAAGGTGGGATGTCAAGTGGTTTAACAGCCCGTGGAGGTTTGAGATTTAACACATAGGGGAGGTCATGACCGTGGATCTTTGATCCAACGGTTATGACCTGGTGAGGTGAGGAGGTCTTTGCGGTGTTGACCGCGGAGGAGGTCGTGGCGGTTGGATGTAAATCCAACGGCTGCGACCTGATCAAGGTGGAGAGGAGGTCTGCTGGGGTGCAGACCAGGTCGGGCTGGACCAGCTTTGGGAAAGTGGCTAGCCCAAGGAACAGTGCCAAGTTTTAAATTTAATTTCTAACAGCTGAGACTTTGCAAAATTGTTTGGGATAGCAATTCAACTCCAAAATTCATGAAATTTTTACAGGAGCTTGTTGACAATGAGATTAACTTGACATAAAATTTCCAGAGGTTATTATGCAATGCATTTTTCTCAGGAAATTCATTAAGGTTGTTTTAAGGATTGTTTTACCTCCAAAATTTATCAAACAAGTTTTATAACTCATGATATTTTTCAGAGGGGTCCCACATCGGTTTTGGGACCAAGGAAAATATATTCCAAATGTTTGGCACAAGATTTAGACAATTGGAAATTGAGTTTGACTTTTGGTCAACAAGAGCTTTGTGTTTTTGGATTACACAACTCTTGGACCAGAATTACATAAGAGATTAGGGGTTTTCAAGATGCGAGAAAAAGTTTTAATTTCTACACATATAATTATACTTGAATAACCCTAATTATACATTAGGGATGTTACAGTATGCATGCTATGTTGTCAAGTATTTTCTCTGTCACGATAGTTCACCTGAGTAGTTACTTGAAACATAGGTAAATATTCATCCCTTACCACAAAACCTAGGATTATATCCGCTGTGATTTAGAGCTCGCTGGATGGGCTCTAGTCACTTATATTTTAGTATGCGATTTGCTATTGCTTAGCCATGCTTAGAACGGTAGCCTGGGGATCATTGCCTCGGCGATGGCCGTTACAATGTCACTCTGAATATTTGAGTCAGGGTACTCATTTATGTATCATATTTGGAAAAACTAAAAATGAAAACAAAAAGATTTAGACTTGGGCATATGGATGATGGAGTGGTTATTGGATATGTGGTTGTGTGCCCGAGTCAACAAGGACCGAACATCTTGTTACACTGAACCAAGCATTATTGCGTACATCCACATGAGGGTCATATGGGTCCCCTCTTGACTCAGTACATTGGCGTGTATTACCTCCGAGTCGTAGGTGGGCGTGAGTGTGTTGTGTTAAAACGAAATTTTTTATGTGTGTTGGGTGCGAGGGGGTGGAGTTCCTGTCTAGGTTCTCCAGTCCTAAGGGTATCGGCAGTTGCTTTGGCTGGGCCGATATCCAACGTAACGCGTGGGTCCTGCGTGGGAGCCTTGTGTGCACACGAGGCGGTTCACGGAGGGTTTTACCCGTACGGGCGACTCGTAGTTAATATGCAATAATGGAAAGGTCTCGTAGGACTTAGCCTGGCCGGCACACCTAAGGAAGTGTGCTAAATCACGTGGCAACAAGGCGGTCCGACATGTGGGTAAAGTTGTACACCCCTGCAGGGTTAAATCTATTCGAATAGCCAAGTCCTTGGTTATGGACACGATTGGGAAGGTCTTTCAAGAGTTAGACTATAACATTTTGATAAAACTTGAGAATGGGTGGTACGAATGGGTAATTCGTGCTATTGTTGTGGTGGCTAGGGTTAGTCACCTCCAGGATGTTAAGATTGATTAATATTATTGTCTCTGATATTTTACCAATTTAAAAACTGATTTGATAATCTGCCTTCAATCTATTATATAATTGCAAATAAATGTGGCTTTACTGTGAAAATAAACTCTATAGCCATTTCCTTGAGTTTAGCTTGCATATAGCTATGTATAGGCTTGGATACATAAGTCTTGCAGTACAATTGTTATTGTACTCGGTTGCATTGTGTCTTTCTTTGCAGAGGAGGTTGACCTCAAGGGGTTGATTTAATCGAGGCCGACTTCGCTATGGACGACTAGCTTGAGCGTTCCGGTCGATTGCCTTGTGGGTAAGGGCGGTGGTTGGCTTTTGTTTTGCCATCTTTATGGCTTGTGTTTCCGCTGTTGACTCTACTTTTGTTGTAAGATCTTAATGTAAGATGAATCTATGTAAATTATGAAGTTCACAATAATGTAAGAACTTGTGTATGGAATTGGTACTTAAATTTTTGTGAGGTGTAAGTGTACTGCAGTTCTGGGAAGTACACATACACCGAGAACGGGGAAATTTGATTTCAAATGCTAGGACCAGTGGAAAGGTTTAGCATTTCAAATTAAATTGCCCGGCGGCTCTCATCGTAGGGGCTCTTGGCGTACAAGAAGATAAAGAGCTCGAGCGGTCGTGCGGGAGAAGCGGCAGAGACGGCCGGGAGGTGTGAGGCGCCACGGGCGCCAAGCGTCGAGGCAAGAATCCGATGGCGGCAGGGGAGGCGATTCGGGAGGAGCGAGTGGGGAGGAGCAGTGCTAGGGTTAGGGCAGCCGCCGGGAGGAGCGTGAGTGGGGAGGGAACGACGCTCGGC
The DNA here is from genome assembly GCA_036346405.1 of Phyllostachys edulis. NCBI lineage: Eukaryota > Viridiplantae > Streptophyta > Magnoliopsida > Poales > Poaceae > Phyllostachys > Phyllostachys edulis. The sequence continues at coordinate 14,724,962 of CM070559.1, read as the reverse complement.
TTAAGAACTCTGCATGCGAGGCGGGTAAATTTCGGGAAGTTGGGGGCATTTTGAACGGCGGCTTCCGCTTCTTCACAGTATTGAAGGCTTGAGCTCCGACGAAAGACGGTCGTTTGTTTTGGCTTCCGGTTTTTCTCACCCAAAAGCCAAAGCGGATGCCCGTCCAAACAGGACGCCTCCAAACAGGGCCTAAGTAGCGACCCTAGCTTCTTCACACGGTGGGACAAAACTGACGGAGAAAAAGGGAAACGATGCTCAAGGGTAGGTCGTGTGCGCGCGCACATAAAGGGAAACGGAGGGGAGGAGAGTGCGTACCTCAACGGAGAAACCGACGGGCGGACGACGGCACGGCGTGACAAGGGGAGGGGAGGAGAGGCGGCGCGATGCGGGGACGAGTGGTTTCTGGAACTCAGAAGAGCGGAGAATCCATCAGCAATTTTGCGTACGAGGGCCTGCGGAAGCTGGTAACTCAGGAGAAAGCACTGCGGGCTGCGGTTCTAGAGTATTCGGTCCAATTGATGTTTTTAAGGACTTAAATGCGAATTATTAGTGGGTTCTCCTTATGAGGAGACCTCACCAAATTGCAGAAGATCTTCTTTCGTTCTGTTCCTGTGTCCTGGGCCGACTGGATACTCACACAGCCCGTGGTTGACACACACACACACACATAGAGAGAGAGAGAGAGATTAGGGCTCTGATTCAAACAAAATCAGCCAAAGGGCAAAAAACCAGTATCCGACCTCCAGCCCCGGCCAGAATTTTCCGGTTTCGATTCATCAGGAGGCGTGGACACTCTGAAGTCTGGACCCTGGATCTGGATGTATGCATATCTAAAGAAGAGACCATATACATGTATAGTTTCAATCACTTCAGTTGCGCTTTCCGGCTGCAAGTATACAACACCACGCCGCGTGCCTACCGCCGAAACAATCAAAACGACCTCATCAACGCTTTTGCCTCTGAACACTACCAAAATTCTAGAACTGGCTACACATGTAACATGAGTGTTAGCTTTCCAACGAGCCAAAGAACGTCGCAATCCGAGTTCGTATGCAAAAGTTATGATGGTTTTACCGAACAGTGCGCGATCTACCATATATATTTTTGCCCAAACCAAATAACTCAACATGAACTACACATGCACAGAGAGCGTCCAACAATAAACCACAAAGATCACCTACATCACAAAGAGCATCAACTCAATCCATTTACTGAGCACTAACACTAGCTCTCAGTAATCCACATCACAAAGCAAAGGGGGGGAGTAGAGAGAGTGAGGTCGTGGGAGGCCAGGGCGATGAAGTGGAGGAGGTCGTGGGAGGCCAGTGACGACGAGGTCGGGGCGAGGTGGAGGAGGCCGAGGTGATGGTTCGGATGAGGCCGGACGAGTTGGAGGAGGTCATGGGCGACAAGCTCGGCGGAGGCCGGGCGCAAGGTGTGAGGAGGAGAAACGAGGAGGAGATGGAGGTATAAGGTGTGAGGAGGAGAGACCCTGAGAGGAGGAGATGGAGGTTATATAAAGCGAGTTTGCAGCCCGCCCATTATGTTCAAATTTTCGTTTCCGCCTAACAATCGAGAGCGGTTCTTGTTAAGAACCGCTGCGTGATACGCACCTATCCAGACGGTTTTTAATAGAACCGCTCGTGACACAAGGCCTCGAGCGGCAAAGCAGAGGCAGAGGCGGCAGCGGCTGGAGAGGATAGCAGAGATATCGCGAGCGGTTCTTAATTAGAAATGCTCGCGATAATTATTATCGCTGCGGTTCTCATTCGTAACCGTTTATGTACTATCGCTGCAGCGGTTCTTATTGAGAACCGTCTGTGATTGGCTGGATTATCACAGACGGTTTGTGAATAGAACCGTCTGTGATAATTCACAGACGGTTCTATTAATGAACCGTCTGTGATAGATGACTATCACAGACGGTTCTAAATAAGAACCGTCTGTGATAGACTGGCAGCGCCAGCCGCAGGTCCGAACAGACCCAACACAGACGGTTCCAAAGGAACCGTCTGTGATGGGGCGTCTACTATAGCCTGTTTTGTAGTAGTGTGAGTGGCACGCCGTGTGGCGTCCGCGCATTGATGCGATCTCCGTTGTAAAGCAACACTCAATCCCTTGCGAAATTTGCCTGGTCGAGACCAAGGCGACGCGGCGATCCTTTCGGCAATGAAATTGTGTGTGGATCCGGAATCCACCAGAGCTAACACCGTTTGTCCCGCGATCTGTACTTGGAGTTGCATGGTGCGGTGGGTTCGAATCCGGTGGCGCATGCAAGGATATCTCTGCCTGTTCGACCAGGTCCGCAAGCGCATCCTCATCTTATATTTCTAGCATGTAAATCCCCTTCATCGAGCAAGTATGATTGAGGTGAAACTTCTCCGGGTAGTTGTAACACAGCCCTTTTGCACGGCGGTCAGCCATCTCCTCCGTGGATAAGTGGCGAAACTTGGATCTCGCTGGTGTGGGGCGCAGACCCGGAGGTGGTGCTACGGTCATCGTCGGTGGGGGTCGAGTACTTGGAGCGGGGGTTGGAGCCGAGGGCGCTGGTGGTTTCAGCCGTATTGGTGGCTTTGGTTCGGCGGGTTCCTCCTGAAACCGCACTTCATAGGCTCTTGCAAGACTCATGGCTGTCTGCAAATTCGTCGGATTTTGTAGTTCAACATCGGTTCGTAATGGCTTCAAGAGTCCGGCGGTAAAGAGCTGCACTTGTTGCATTGGCGAGAGTGGATCGGCGCGACAAAGGAGAGCCAGAAATTGGCACTGGTGATCCTCTACTGATCCGGTACGCCGTAGCTGCGCTAATTCTCCCAATGGGTTACTACGGATGGGAGGACCGAAGCGCATGTTCACAAAATCAGCAAATCTCGGCCAAGTCAGGACATGTGAGACCCCGACATTTATTAGGCTCATAATACTTAGTCATCCAATTGACCCTAGTATTATCAACCGAATAAACTCGGTCTCGAGAGATGTATACTCCCTGAATGCAAGATACATACCTCACAACAAAAGAATATATCAATTCCATACAACACATAGAACATAAGCAACAAACCGAAGTTAATATTAATATGGAATAGCTACTACAAAAGAGGGCCCTTAGGCCAAATAGCAATAAGTTACAAGAATACACAATGGAAGCAAAAGTGCCATAAAGATGGCTATAACACAAAGCCAATCGGTGTGCCTTAACCCCTAGGCATCTCGACCGACCGCCAAGCTAGTCGTCAAGAAATCGCAACACGTGGCACGTAAGTAAGGCTCTTGGAGCTCACCTCCGCCCTCCGCAACAAGGTTGTTAAGCAAAGCAAATGAGTACAATAACTTGTTTATTGTACTCGCAAGACCGACGTAAGATAACAGAACTATAATTTAGCTACATGCAAGCTTTAATTAAGTGGATGGAGCTTTGGACTTACATTTAGCATAAAGCAAGTTCCATTTGCAATAACATAATAGATTTAAGGCAATTTGACAAAGCATTTTTACTTGTTGAAATAACAACGCAATAATAACATAATAACAACAACAAGAACAATCCTGGAAGTGACTAACCCAATAGCCACCACAACAATAGTATGAATTACCCACTCATACCAACCATGTCAAGTTTTAATTAAAAGTTGTAGTCTAGTTCTTACGAGGCGTTTCCGAGCGTGTCCATAACCTAGGACGAGGCTATTCGAATAGTTTTATCCCTGCAGGGGTGTACCAATGTACCCACACGCCAGACCGCCTTTCCTTTAGGCACACTACCTTTGGTATGCCGGCACGGCTAAGTCCTACGAGACATTTCCAATGGACGATGCTAATTACGAGCCAAGAACCCACGGGACAAGGACACATTAGACACCCTAACCGCCCGCCAATGCTCCCTCCCAACACTACACATACACATTTTATTAAAACATACCCACCAACCAGCTCATAATTAACACCCCCAAAGTACTTAGTCAAGAGAGGTCCCATATCCCCTCGTGTGGTTAGCATAATATTGCTCGTAACGGTGGCGCAAGTAACTCGGTCCTTAACGACTCGGGCATACTACCACATTCCAAAACCACACCATCCATCCAATATGCCCAAGTCCAAATCAACATTTTATTTTCAGTTTTGATTTTACAATTAATCAAAGCACAAGTGCTGGACATATAGGAGGAATAATTATACTTGTGTGATCAAGACCATCGACTAAGTCGATGATCGCCCATTACTACCGATAGCTAAGCATGTCTAAGCAGTTTAAGTCGAAACTACTAAGTGATAAGAGCTCATCCAACGAGCTCCAACCACAGCGAATAACCTAGGCTCATTGGTAGTAGAGGATAAACAACTCCTACAGATTATGCAACTATAGGATTACTAGCGACAATTAACACAAAGTAGCATGCATACATAGAAGTAAAACAAAGTATTAAGCTTTAAAATAATGGGACAATGATGGAAATGGTCAAACTGCTTGCCTTGCTGCTGGTCACTTTGTTGCGGAGGGTCGCTTATGGATCACCACAAATGTCGAAACCTAACGGAAAAACGATAAAGAACCGATAAGAACGATTTAAAAACAACAAGACAGCACAGCAAACGAACTCCAAATTCTCTGAAATTTCTACAGCAGTAAGAGGGTGATTTTAGGAATTTAGCAACAAGAACCAATGGATTTGGATTCTTAATGCAAAAGTTATGAGCAAAACAATTCTGCTCAGCCCTGAAAATACCAAACTGCACTATTCACTAATTTAATTATGAGGCAACATTTTCTAGAAAAGTGGTGAGGCTGAGATTTTTACTGTGAAACCAGCACCTCATGAGATGAATAACACAATTGAGTTCATCCCATTTGGAGCTATATTGCACTTTCTATAATTTTTCAAAAACAAGAACTTGAACAAAATTATAATGCACAAGTCCTTATTTCTATAACAGCAATATGCTCAAATCTAATTTTTACAGTGAGTTCATTAATAGAGGAAGCTAACAAAGTTGGTCTCATTCAAAAATAACCTACAGAACATTAGTTATGGGTTTTACAAGTTAAACCTAAATTTTGAGTGTATTATCCAAAAGGAGTACTAAAACCTATGGCAAAACTGTGCTCTGGAGCTGAACTCAACTTACAACCATTTTTGGATTAAAGTCAAGTTTAAGACAGAGCTAACACAATTTGAATGACCTCAAAAGGATTTAAAATGAAAAAGATATGAAATTCTAAAGTCTACCTCATTTCAGTTCATACTTAAGAATTTCTCGACCTTCCTAACATTCACAAAGACATGGGAGGTCGTGAGCCACAGATCTCAGATCTAACGGCTCAGACCTCCCAGAGAACAACACACATGCACATGGGAGGTCCAGAGGTCTCGACCTCCTAACCACGCATACGCGCGAGGTGAGGGAGGTCATGGCCGAGATGGAAGATCTAACGGACCACAACATGGAAGGGAGGTCGGAACGACCAGATTAAAAGGGAGGTCCTCAACGGTGAGATGACCTCGAGGAGGTCCCAGAGGAGGTCTCAACGCCGCTGCACTCCAGGAGGTCTCGACGGCTAAGATTGCGCCAAGGAGGTCTTGGACGCCCAGATCTCCTTGGAGGAGGTCCGATGTCCAGATCCGGCGCTAGAATTAGCGCACGACACGCACGCTTATGGACAAGAGATTAAATGCGCGGGACCACGAGGAGGTCCGCGCGGAGGACTTAATGGGCGCAAAGAAATGGTGGATTTAAGACAGTTAAGACACACCAAATGAATTCAATGATGGGAGCAATGATAAGCGATTAACTCGGTGGATCTTTTGTCCTAAAACGACAACGACGCTGCTGCTGCGTCCGACAAAACCCGTGTTCAAATATTTGGTTCTCGCCGCGATGTAGACCTCGGCGGCGAGATCCAATGGTACCGCGGTTCGCAATAACCACGCCGCACTCTAACGGACCTTCTCTCAACGGCAATGACGGTTTTGAACGCCATGAGCCGAGAGGACAGAGGTGACCAAGACGGCAAAACCGAAAAGCAAAAATGAGCTCATGCGACAAACAAGCTTATGCTAAACTAAAGCTCCGCGAAAACATTCATATGGGTGCCAAGACTAAGGGATTACGGGGATGTACCGGAGGTCCTAAGGTGCCGAGGAGGTCGAGGAAGGAGGACCGGTGCCGGGAGGAAGGGTGCTCCACGGCCAAAGCCAGCTCCAAGCTCCACTTTGTCCACCTCTCAGAATCGCCCAAACCAATTCAAGTTAGGACTTGGTCCCAGAGGGAATGGCACAAAAGAAGCTTAGAGAAAAGGAGAAAAACTCCAAGGACCCTTGTCCACCGAGGAGCTTCAAGCTCCAAAGAATGGCGCCAAGGAAGCTTTGGTGGTTTAAAGCTCACAAAGACAGGGTGTAAGCCAAGGAACAAAGGTGTGCAAAGGAAGCCAACGCACAAAGGGGGGAGGCTTTATACTAAGGGCACAGGAGGTTGTGGATCACCGCCAAGCTCATGGTGAGCTTGGCCCATGGGAGGTCCATGGCTTGGACAAGACACAAGGTTGACAAGGTGCAGCTGTGTGGGACAGAGGGCGGAAGGTCGACCAGCATTAAATGCGGTCGGCAAGAGTCATGAAGTGTACCTCATGTGCGCACACGCAATAAATGCATCGCCGAGCTTGCCCCGCCAGAGGAAGGAGAAGAACAGGAGGTCTTAGTGGCCGCTGGATAAGACCCGGGAGAGGTCCCGCCATCGGATGAGAGTTTTGAACCGTTACGTTTTAAGTGGTGGGTGGAGGTCCCACCACACGATCAAGGATGGGGAGGTCGTGGCCTCCGATTTCATTAATCGCTAAACGCACGTGGGAAATGGGACAGAGGTCCAAGGCGTTGATCTCCCTCCAACGGTGCGGACCTCCGGTGAGGACTTAATCGCACGCGATCGAAAAGACATGAGGGGAGGTCTCGCCTTTGGATTAAAATCCAAGGGCACCGACTGATGGGAGGTCTGACACGACAAAGCGAAGGAGGTCTTAGCCTCCGATTTGGATCCAAGGGTTATGACCTCAACAAGGAGGACCTTGTTGTGATGTTTTTCAGAGGAGGTCGTGGGTTTTGGATGTAATCCAACGGCCACGACCTCAAGTGAGTGCAAAGGAGGTCTCGACAGTTAGATTGGGAGGAGGAGGTCGTGACCATGGATTTTGATCCAATGGTCTGTGACCTCACGAGGTGGGATGTGGACTTGCTTAGTTTAACAAAGTGAGGGAGGTCAGGCGCGGATCTTGAATCCAAGGGCCAAGACCTCACATAGGTGGGATGACCTCGCCGCGATGGCTTACAAAGACGAGGAGGTCCTTTGAGGTTTAACACACGTGGAGGTCGTGGCCGTGGATCTTTGATCCAGCGGCTATGACCGATGAGGTGGGAGGTCTCGACGCCCACGCTGACCCGAGGAGGTCCACGAGGTCAAGAGGACCTCGAATGGGAGGTCCCGGGGCCTTGGTTGAGGGGAGGTCGTGGCGGTTGGATTGGATCCAACGGCCACGACCTCATCAAGGTGGGAAAGGAGGTCGATGGGGTTGGGCTGGACCAGTTTGAGTACTGGCCACCCAAGGAACAAAGGCTCTGTTTTAAATTTAATTTTCTAACAGCTAAGACTTGGCAAAATTGTTTGAGATAGCAAATGAACTCCAAAATTCATAAGATTTTAACTGGAGCTAGCTGACAACATGATTAACCTTACATAAATTTTCCAGAGGTTATTATGCAATGCATTTTTCTCAGGAATTTCATTAAGGTTGTTCAATGATTCATTTTACCTCCAAAAATTATCAAACTAGTTTTACAACTTGTGATATTTTTCAGAGGGTCCCACCTCAGTTTTAGGACCAAGGAAGATACTTTCCAATTGTTTGGCACAAGATTTGAGAGAATTGGAAAATGAATTTGACTTTTGGTCAACAAGAGCTTTGTGTTCTTGGTTTACACAACTCTTGGACAAGAATTACATGAGATTGTAAGGGTTTTCAAGTTGTGAGAAAAAGTTTTAATTTCTACACATATAATTATACTTGAATAACCCTGATTATACATTTGGGATGTTACAAAATCTCCCCTAACAGAAATCTCGCCCCGAGATTTGGCTCACTCGTAAAGAAGGATGGATAGTCCGCACGCAGACGATCTTCTCTTTCCCAAGTAGCCTCATCCTCGGAATGGTTTGACCATCGAACTTTAAGGAACTTGATGGTCTTATTCCTTGTCCTTCGCTCAGACTCATCGAGCACGCGAACAGGTGCTCGCGATAGGTCAAATCTTCCCGACATCGAGGGTTTCCAACGGAGCTTCCTCGCTTGGAACACGGAGGCACTTCTTAAGCGGGACACATGGAAAACATCATGTACCCCGCAAGTGCACCGGCAACTCCAACTTATAGGCAACAGCTCCTTCTTCTCGATAATGCGGTAGGGACCGACATATCGAGGAGCCAACTTGCCCTCGACGCCAAACGTTGATGGCCCTTCAAAGGAGAGACTTTGAGATAAACAAAGTCATTAGGCTCAAAACGTAACTCACGCCGGCGGCGATCCGCATAGCTCTTTTGCTCGATTGAGTCAGGCGCAAACGCCACGAATAAGTCGAACTTGGCGCCGGCCTCATTGATTGAGTCCGCCAAAGAGAGGTCTCTCACCGTCTCGACCAGTTCAACGGGTTCTACACTTTCTCCCGCATAAGGCCTCAAAAGGTGCCATGCCGAGACCGGCCTCGAAGTCGTTGTTATAAGAAAACTTCTGCTAATGGCAAGCATTTCTCCCAATGCTTCCCATAGGAAAGGACACAAGCACGAAGCATATCCTCCAAAATCTGGTTGACCCTCTCGCCCGACCATCGGTTTGAGGGTGGAATGCCGTGCTAAAGGTAAGACGGGTTCCCATGGCCTCTTGCAAACTATGCCAAAAGCGAGAGGTGAAAAGAGAACCACGATCCGAGACGATCGTTTTGGGCACACCGCAAGCACACGATGCGAGAGACATAGAGGTCGCCAATTGACCAACAGAAATCTTAGCCCAAGACAGCAAGAAATGCGCCACTTTAGTCAACCGATCAATGACAACCCAAATGGAGTCTTTCCCCGCTGGTGTTCGGGGCACCGGTGATAAAGTCCATGCCGACGAATCCCACTTCCATTCCCAAGACAGCAAGGGTCAAGCAATCTCGCTGACGCCGATGTTCGGCCTTGACACGACGACATACGCCGACTCTAAGAACGAACTTCAATCTCCTCTTCATTCGGGTCCACCAAAATCTCAAAGTGAGATCTTGATACATCTTTGTGGCCCCGGATGAATGGATAAAGGCGAATCATGGGCTTCATGGAGGATCAAATTCCGCAACTCCATGTCCTTTGGAACCACAAGGCGTTGTTCTAACCTCACAACACCATGCTCATCCTCGTAAAAGCACTTGGTCGTTCCGCCTTGACATTTGCCTTAATGTGGCTCACTCCCAACCGATCACGAGCGGACTTGATCCGATCCACCAAGGTTGGTTGCACAACCATGGCAGCGAGAAATCCATGCTCAACTATCTCCAAGTTGAGACGCTGGAATGCTTCGAGAAGAGAGGGCTAATGCTCCTTGAGCACTAAGGCATTACAATGCGCTTTATGATTAAGCGATCAAGAACTACATTAGCCTTGCCCGGATGGTAGTGAATACCCATATCATAGTCCTTGATCAATTCCAACCATCTCCTTTGCCTGAGGTTCAGGTCAGGTTGGGTGAACAAGTACTTGAGGCTTTTGTGATCCGAATACACTTCACAACGACTACCGATTAGGTAATGTCGCCAAATCTTAAGTGCATGAATCACAGCAGCCAACTCCAAATCATGAGTAGGGTAGTTGAGTTCATGAGGTCTCAACTGCCTTGATGCATAGGCCACTACCTTGCCTTCTTGCATAAGGACACAACCAAGGCCTCGACGAGAAGCATCGCAAAAGATATCGAAGCTTCGATGGATATCGTGAAGAACAAGAACAGAGCGGTGGTCAAACGCTTCTTGAGTATTTGGAAACTTTCTCACACTCGGCGGACCACAAGAACTTCTTGTCCTTCTTGAGCAACTCCACATCGGCCATGATCTTGGAGAAGTTCTCGATAAAGCGCGATAATATCCCGCTAAACCAAGAAAACTCCGCACATCGGTGACCAAGAAGGCCGACTCCATGAAAGAACATCGGTGACCTTGTTAGGATCAACGGCCACGCCTCTATTTGAAAGAATATGGCCTAAGAAAGCCACTTCCTTCAACCGAATGCACACTTGTCAACTTGGCGTCATACCGGTGCTCACGTAGCTTGCCTAACACAAGCCTCAGATGTCGATCATGTTCCTCATCGCCCTTGGAATAGATAAGAATATCATCGATGAAGACCACGACAAACTTATCCAAATACTCCATGAATACCGAATTCATGAGATTCATGAACAAGGCAGAGCATTGGTTGTTTAATGACATGACAAGATACTCATACAAGCCATAGCGAGTAGAGAATGTCGTTTTGGAATATCCTCAGTCGAATACTTAACTCGATGATATCCCACTCTCGATCAATCTTGGAGAAAACTCGAGCTCCAGCTTAATTGATCAAAGAGATCGCCAATGCGGGCAACGGATACTTGTTCTTCATCATCACTTCATTAAGTGGGCGGTAATCAACGACATGCGTAAAGTACCGCCCTTCTTCTTTACGAAGATTGCCGGACAACCCCACGGAGATGAGCTAGGCGGATGAAACCCTTCTCTTGCAGCTCGCTTAACTGCTTCTTCAACTCCACCAACTCGTTCGGTGGCATCCGATAAGGCCTCTTTGAGATAGGGGCGGTACCGGGAGCCAACTCAATGACAAACTCGAGGTCTCGAACGGGTGGCATCCTCGAAGATCAGCGGAAAGACATCAACAAAGTCACAAACTGCTGGGACTTCGCTAATATCTCGAGCGGCTTCGCTTCAAGTGCGAAGAGATGAGGGCCTAGCAGCTTCGGCGAGAAGCAAACCTGCTCGCCGGAAGAACTAGACAGAGAGATGAGCTTCCTGGCGCAATCGATTTGTCCCATGTGCTGAGACAACCAATCCATACCAAGAATCACATCAAGACTCGCTGAATGGAGAAGGATAAGGTTTGCTAAGAACCCTACGCCTTCGATCTCGATAGGGACATCTCTACACTCGGATTCAGCTCTCAACTCCGAACCAGGAGAGCGAATGAGAAGGGATCGACAATGGAGAGAAAGGAAGCTCTCCAACAGCAGCAAAAAAGACTCAGAAACAAAGGAATGAGATGCTCCTGAATCAAACAAGACAGTAGCAGGGTGAGAGTTAACTGAAAGTGTACCTAGTACGACGTCGGGTGCCTCCTGAGCCTCCTCTGCGGTGATGGCGTTGACGCGACCACTACCCATGCCTTGGGTAGCCGGGACGATCTTCGTCCCGAGATGCACCACCTCTCGCCCGCGCCCTCCATTAGGACGAGGGGTCGCCCGCCTTCTTAGGGCATTGGTTCGCATAATGCCCCTTTCGTTGCATGAGAAGCATGTGACCCGCCGCCGGGTTGCGGGGCCACTCGCTGATCGGCAAAGACGACGGATCGGGCACGCTCGCGAAGGACGAGGGACAGGGGGTGACCTCGGGCGCCAAGAATGAGAGTGGTACTTCGAGACCGCCTCAAACGAGGGCGGAAGAATCGGGCTCGAAGTCTTATAGGTCTCCCACTTGCGCTATGGAATCCATAAGCTCCCGAGCCGCATGCTCACGACGATGGCCTTGTCGACCAAGGTCTGAAAATCAGAAAGTCGGCAATGGATAGCTTGTCCTTCAGCTCCTGACAAGCCGCTACCGAACTTGGCTCGCTTGGCCATATCAAGGTTACATCCTCGGGGAGCATAACGAGCCGATGGTTGAACTCGCACACATACTCCATGATCGAAGCTACGCCTTGCTTGAGCAAGAAGAAACTCCCCGCTTGATCTCCATCAAGCCGGCAGGATGTGAGCCCGACGGAAGGCAAGACGAAACTCCTCCCAAGAGACGGTGTGGTCTACGGCTGCATGGCGAGATAGCTCTCCCACCAGACAAAGCCGCACCTCAAGCCGGTGCGATGCGTAACAGCGCCTTCTCGTGCTCGCATCTGCGCTATGCGGCTTACGCCCACAAGACGGCCAATCGTCCGCGATCCAAAGGGTCCTCGACCGAGAAAGGTAGGGGCTGAGTACGGCGAACTCAAGAAGACCCCACGAGGCCGATGGGCATTCCTCGCCCAGATCCTCAAGCTCCGGAAGGGCAGTGGTGTTATGCGCGATGACGCCCAAGAGAACTCTCCGTCATCCACGGGTTGCGCCAATCAAGAAGGACTCGCCATGGTCGGAGGAGGAGGAAGCTCCTCGTCCGACCACCGATCGCCTTGGCCGCTACGAAAAGGCCCGCCATCCTGTTACAAGAAATTTTGGTTAGCAACTAGACCCAAAAACTAAGCCTTAAAGAAAACAAAAGCGATCGACTAGGGGAATGAAGATCACCCTAAACGAAAGCCAAAACAACGAGTAATTAAACTTTAAAAGCTTCTAAAAGACTCTACAAACAGCCAAGAAACACCAAAAGCAAGGTTCAACTTCTCAACTCAACTAACCCGTATTGAATGAACGAGTAATTGATCGAAGATTACAAATCAGATTGTAAGATGAGATCTAAAACTATTAGAGAGCAAGGTTAAGGCAGCTAAATAAGTGTTAGATACTTAGCTAACTAGTATCACATCTTACCCTTTTATTCCCACAAGTTTTAGTTGATTAGCCTCTCATTTTCTACCTCATTTACTAGCTTAAGCATTGCTGCCCTAAAATGCTTGCTTGCTGTCCAGAATTTTCAGATTTGAGTTTCGCCTTCAAATACTTCTATTCTTCACCAAGAAGGTAGCCAAGACATCAATTTAGAACTCTCATATGTTACCCAAAACCCAATTAATCGATAATGACTATTTTGTAGAAGAGAAGAGAGGAAAACAACTTTCAAAACTCAAATTAGAGTGAGATGAGAAGAGAAAGCTAAGGTAGATGAGGAGTAAAATCTGAGAATTTTCTTAAGCTTTCAAATCTCGCTTATACTTTGAAAATAGGTTTTCCAAAATATCTTAAAGATTTACCAAGCTTGTGTTACTACGGTCATAACGGCTCGATACTAACTTTTAGAGACCTCGACATTTATTAGGCTCATAATACTTAGTCATCCAATTGACCCTAGTATTATCAACCTAATAAACTCTGTTCTAGAGATGTATACTCCCTGCATGCAAGATACATACCTCACAACAAAAGAATATATCAATTCCATACAACACATAGAACATAAGCAACAAACCGAAGTTAATATTAATATGGAATAGCTACTACAAAAGAGGGCCCTTAGGCCAAATAGCAATAAGTTACAAGAATACACAATGAAGCAAAAGTGCCATAAAGATGGCTATAACACAAAGCCAATCAAGGTGCCTTAACCCCTAGGCATCTCGACCGACCGCCAAGCTAGTCGTCAAGAAATCGCAACACGTGGCACGTAAGTAAGGCTCTTGGAGCTCACCTCCGCCCTCTCGCAACAAGGTTGTTAAGAAGCAAATGAGTACAATAACTTGTTTATTGTACTGCAAGACCGACGTAAGATAACAGTAACTATAATTTAGCTACATGCAAGCTTTAATTAAGTGGATGGAGCTTTGGACTTACATTTAGCATAAAGCAAGTTCCATTTGCAATAACATAATAGATTTAAGGCAATTTGACAAAGCATTTTTACTTGTTGAAATAACAACGCAATAATAACATAATAACAACAACAAGAACAATCCTCGAAGTGACTAACCCAATAGCCACCACAACAATAGTATGAATTACCCACTCATACCAACCATGTCAAGTTTTAATTAAAAGTTGTAGTCTAGTTCTTACGGGCGCTTCCGAGCGTGTCCATAACCTAGGACGAGGCTATTCAATAGTTTTATCCTCGCAGGGTGTACCAATGTACCCACACGCCTGCATCGCCTTTCCTTTAGGCACACTACCTTTGGTATGCCAGCACGGCTAAGTCCTACGAGACATTTCCAATGGACGATGCTAATTACGAGTCAAGAACCCACGGGACAAGGACACATTAGACAGCCTAACCGCCCGCCAATGCTCCCTCCCAACACTACACATACACATTTTATTAAAACATACCCACCAACCAGCTCATAATTAACACCCCCAAAGTACTTAGTCAAGAGAGGTCCCATATCCCCTCGTGTGGTTAGCACGCAATATTGCTCGTAACGGTGGCGCAAGTAACTCTGGTCCTTAACGACTCAGCATACTACCACATTCCAAAACCACACCATCCATCCAATATGCCCAAGTCCAAATCAACATTTTATTTTCAGTTTTTGATTTTACAATTAATCAAAGCACAAGTGCTGGACATATAGGAGGAATAATTATACTTAGGTGATCAAGACCATCGACTAAGTCGATGATCGCCCATTACTACCGATAGCTAGCATGTCTAAGCAGTTTAAGTCTAAACTACTAAGTGATAAGAGCTCATCCAACGAGCTCCAACCACAGCTAATAACCTAGGCTCATTGGTAGTAGAGGATAAACAACTCCTACAGATTATGCAACTATAGGATTACTAGCGACAATTAACACAAAGTAGCATGCATACATAGAAGTAAAACAAAGTATTAAGCTTTAAAATAATGGGACAATGATGGAAATGGTCAAACTGCTTGCCTTGCTGCTGGTCACTTTGTTATGGAGGGTCGCTTATGGATCACCACAAATGTCGAAACCTAACGGAAAAACGATAAAGAACCGATAAGAACGATTTAAAAACAACAAGACAGCACAGCAAACGAACTCCAAATTCTCTGAAATTTCTACAGCAGTAAGAGGGTGATTTTAGGAATTTAGCAACAAGAACCAATGGATTTGGATTCTTAATGCAAAAGTTATGAGCAAAACAATTCTGCTCAGCCCTGAAAATACCAAACTGCACTATTCACTAATTTAATTATGAGGCAACATTTTCTAGAAAAGTGGTGAGGCTGAGATTTTTACTGTGAAACCAGCACCTCATGAGATGAATAACACAATTGAGTTCATCCCATTTGGAGCTATATTGCACTTTCTATAATTTTTCAAAAACAAGAACTTGAACAAAATTATAATGCACAAGTCCTTATTTCTATAACAGCAATATGCTCAAATCTAATTTTTACAGTGAGTTCATTAATAGAGGAAGCTAACAAAGTTGGTCTCATTCAAAAATAACCTACAGAACATTAGTTATGGGTTTTACAAGTTAAACCTAAATTTTGAGTGTATTATCCAAAAGGAGTACTAAAACCTATGGCAAAACTGTGCTCTGGAGCTGAACTCAACTTACAACCATTTTTGGATTAAAGTCAAGTTTAAGACAGAGCTAACACAATTTGAATGACCTCAAAAGGATTTAAAATGAAAAAGATATGAAATTCTAAAGTCTACCTCATTTCAGTTCATACTTAAGAATTTATCGACCTTCCTAACATTCACAAAGACATGGGAGGTCGTGAGCCACAGATCTCAGATCTAACGGCTCGAGACCTCCCAGAGAACAACACACATGCACATGGGAGGTCCAGAGGTCTCGACCTCCTAACCACGCACATGCGCGAGGTGAGGGGAGGTCATGGCCGAGATGGAAGATCTAACGGACCACAACATGGAAGGGAGGTCCGAACGACCAGATTAAAAGGGAGGTCCTCAACGGTGAGATGACCTCGAGGAGGTCCCAGAGGAGGTCTCAACGCCGCTGCACCTCCAGGAGGTCTCGACGGCTAAGATTGCGCCAAGGAGGTCTTGGACGCCCAGATCTCCTTGGAGGAGGTCCGATGTCCAGATCCGCGCTAGAATTAGCGCACGACACGCACGCCGCTTATGGACAAGAGATTAAATGCGCCGGGACCACGAGGAGGTCCGCGCGGAGGACTTAATGGCGCGCAAAGAAATGGTGGATTTAAGACGCTTAAGACACACCAAATGAATTCAATGATGGGAGCAATGATAAGCGATTAACTCGGTGGATCTTTTGTCCTAAAACGACAACGACGCCGCTGCTTGCGTCCGACAAAAACCCGTGTTCAAATATTTGGTTCTCGCCGGCGATGTAGACCTCGCCGGCGAGATCCAATGGTACCGCGGTTCGCAATAACCACGCCGCACTCCAACGGACCTTCTCTCAACGGCAATGACGGTTTTGAACGCCGCGAGCCGAGAGGACAGAGGTGACCAAGACGGCAAAACCGAAAAGCAAAAATGAGCTCCGCGACAAACAAGCTTATGCTAAACTAAAGCTCCGCGAAAACATTCATATGGGTGCCAAGACTAAGGGATTACCAGGGATGTACCGGAGGTCCTAAGGTGCCGAGGAGGTCGAGGAAGGAGGACCGGGTCGGGAGGAAGGGTGCTCCACTACCAAAGCCACTCCAAGCTCCACTTTGTCCACTCTCAGAATCGCCCAAACCAATTCAAGTTAGGACTTGGTCCCAGAGGGAATGGCACAAAAGAAGCTTAGAGAAAAGGAGAAAAACTCCAAGGACCCTTGTCCACCGAGGAGCTTCAAGCTCCAAAGAATGGCGCCAAGGAAGCTTTGGTGGTTTAAAGCTCACAAAGACAGGTGTAAGCCAAGGAACAAAGGTGTGCAAAGGAAGCCAAGACAAAGGGGGGAGGCTTTATACTAAGGGCACAGAGGTTAGGATCACCGCCAAGCTCATGGTGAGCTTGGCCCATGGGAGGTCCATGGCTTGGACAAGACACAAGGTTGACAAGGTGCAGCCTGTGTGGACAGAGGGGGAAGGTCGACCAGACATTAAATGCGGTCAACAAGAGTCGCTGAAGTGTACCTCATGTGCGCACACGCAATAAATGCATCGCCGAGCTTGCCCCCGCCAGAGGAAGGAGAAGAACAGGAGGTCTTAGTGGCCGCTGGATAAGACCCGGAGAGGTCCCGCCATCGGATGAGAGTTTTGAACTGTTATGCTTAAGTGGTCGGGTGGAGGTCCCACCACACGATCAAGGATGGGGAGGTCGTGGCCTCCGATTTCATTAATCGCTAAACGCACGTGGGAAATGGGACAGAGGTCCAAGGCGTTGATCTCCTCCAACGGTGCGGACCTCCAAGGAGGACTTAATCTGCACGCGATCGAAAAGACATGAGGGGAGGTCTCGGCCTTGGATTAAAATCCAAGGGCACCGACTGATGGGGAGGTCTGACACGACAAAGCGAAGGAGGTCTTAGCCTCCGATTTGGATCCAAGGGTTATGACCTCAACAAGGCGGAGGACCTTGTTGTGATGTTTTTCAGAGGAGGTCGTGGTTTGGATGTAATCCAACGGCCACGACCTCAAGTGAGTGCAAAGGAGGTCTCGACAGCTTAGATTGGGAGGAGGAGGTCGTGACCATGGATTTTGATCCAATGGTCGTGACCTCACGAGGTGGGATGTGGACTTGCTTAGTTTAACGGTGAGGGAGGTCGTGGCGGATCTTGAATCCAAGGGCCAAGACCTCACATAGGTGGGATGACCTCGCCGCGATGGCTTACAAAGACGAGGAGGTCCTTTGAGGTTTAACACATGTGGGAGGTCGTGGCCAGGATCTTGATCCGCCGGCTATGACTCGATGAGGTGGGAGGTCTCGACGCCCACGCTGACCCGAGGAGGTCCACGAGGTCAAGAGGACCTCGAATGGGAGGTCCCGGGGCCTTGGTTGAGGGGAGGTCGTGGCGGCTGGATTGATCCAACGGCCACGACCTCATCAAGGTGGGAAAGGAGGTCGATGGGGTTGGGCCGACCAGTTTGAGTACGGCCACCCAAGGAACAAAGGCTCTGCTTTTAAATTTAATTTTCTAACAGCTAAGACTTGGCAAAATTGTTTGAGATAGCAAATGAACTCCAAAATTCATAAGATTTTAACTGGAGCTAGCTGACAACATGATTAACCTTACATAAATTTTCCAGAGGTTATTATGCAATGCATTTTTCTCAGGAATTTCATTAAGGTTGTTCAATGATTCATTTTACCTCCAAAATTATCAAACTAGTTTTACAACTTGTGATATTTTTCAGAGGGGTCCCACCTCAGTTTTAGGACCAAGGAAGATACTTTCCAATTGTTTGGCACAAGATTTGAGAGAATTGGAAAATGAATTTGACTTTTGGTCAACAAGAGCTTTGTGTTCTTGGTTTACACAACTCTTGGACAAGAATTACATGAGATTGTAAGGGTTTTCAAGTTGTGAGAAAAAGTTTTAATTTCTACACATATAATTATACTTGAATAACCCCGATTATACATTTGGGATGTTACATAACGAGGTTGAGCGATCGCGCCTCCGGATCGCGATCGATTTATCTGCCGTCGGACGGAGGCTCTGAGTCTGCAGAACTTCTTTGATATAAACTTTATTGATTCTCTCAAAAGGATGTCTTACATATATATAGAGATAACTCAAGAATTACTCAATTAAAGATAAAAGGAAACTATTCAAGAATCGAGCAATATGTATGTTGTATTCCTATACGGACTATCGCCATTGTTTGTCACGAACTCGATCCGGACTCTTTTGCTGATCCTTGCGATTTGATCTGGCGGCTATACCCTTTACCCCAATATGAATCCATAACATCTCAACCCTACCCAACATCGAGCCCCACCATTTTGTTAAACCGATCCCTAAATCTCCGATGCATCCGTGTCTATCAAAATTGATCCAAAATCCGCACCGCATACGTAGAGGCTAATTGAGGTGTCTCCTTCCAGAGTTCAAGGCGACGGCGGATTGTGAGCACGCTTGATCGTCTTTGCCGTAGTGGCACCAATGCAACGAGCCCACGATATATAATTGTTGAGCAACCGAGCATAGTTTGTATAAAATGACAAGGTGAAAGAAGATATAATCATGGGCAATCAACTAACACCCGATGACAAATTTTTAGCTTAAAATGTAGACACCCATGCAGCTTGTTGTTATAAGGTATGTATGCGTATGCAAAGTTGAAATCAATCAAGTAGAAAAGCTAACATAGCGTGTCCGCTTTTGGTGGTTCAAAATTATCCAACTCGATATAATGGCTGCTCCCGAGAGGAATCTATGTAAACACATGAACCGCAATATAGATATCTCCACAATTACAAGTAGCTCCTTGTAACTACTTACGTTGATAACATTTTAAAATCACTTATTCTCGACGCTAAGCGATAAAAAGGGTTGAACATCGAAAATCAATAAGTAAAACATATATTACTCATCCAATTTCAAACTTCAAGATATTGTAGGGAGCTCTTCATTGAGTAAACTAAGGAGGCTTTTCGCTCTGTGACCTCTGTGTAGCACTTGCGTAAGATAATATCGTTGAAACCCCATAACCGGCTTTCGCTAGCGACTTTATGTTCCTTCGTAATAGCTTTTTGAGGCTATCGCCACAACCGAACCTTAAGCACAATCAATAATTCAATATCACTTTACCACCTACTCTTGGGCAATCAAACATGTCCCACCTGTTGGGGGCATTCGAACAAGCTTACCTTTTGTCTCTTTCATATGTGCAGACATCACGGGTCATAGCAACCCGAGGAGGCAATCGCACAGATAACAAGATCACCACCGAAGGTAACAATACTAACAAAAGGAAATAGGAGCAACCGCACAAAGAAATTTGTGATGCCTTTAAGCTTATAGAGGAGGAAGGACCTTGTTGAGTGACTTGAGGAAGCGGTAAGGCTACTCAGGATCGGACAACACACTACACACTGAGAGAGACCTCGCTCATCGATTATGATGTTCTCAGAGAACACAAGATTCCACACAAGCAACACATTTCACGTAATTTAATCATAACAAGAACCACTATTAGATATCAATCAACCGCCATAAGTGAAACAAGCATTGGTGCTAGAGCATTACAATGTTGTGCATCCGTTCTCGGGACGATCAAGTAGGGCGCGCCCCTTCGACCATGTAGTGCGACTTGACGTAAATCACCCCTTATCGCCCATGAGCGCGCACCCAAGCAAAACAAACAAAACAAGATTTTTTTAATCTTTTAGGCGCTATTTCCACAGCATATGGATGACACGAGTATATGAATCAAGAGAGGTGTAGGAAACGGTGGGCACACCTTCCCTTGGCGTCGACTTTAATGGTGTTGAGGTGAGCTTCCCAACTGGCGGTCAAGATGTTCTGCAAAGGACAGGAGAGAGGTAGCTAGAGCGTGAGAGCACCAAGTGAGGAGCGAGCACCGAGGTTGTTGGTGTAACGCCCCAAATTCGGGGGATGTTAAACTCTTCACAACCGTCTAGGATGTGCAATTATGGTAAGCTTGATGTCTCAAGCAAGCTTTGATCACAACAAAAGCCAATATTTTATTACATAAGATTAAGGCTTAATGACTAGTTTTGATATCGACACGGGCATCCAAGCCCAAAGTTAATATAATACAAGACAAAAGAACTTCAAACCACAGCACACTTGAGTGCGGTCGAGACCTAATAACAATGAGTTGCTTCCATCCATGGGTCCACCAAAATCTTGTTCAACCAGATCCTCTCGTGATAATCCCCGGTTTCTTCAGAGATTGTTTGCAGATTATGCAAGAATGAGTACTACTACCGTACTCAACAAGCCACATGGTAAAGCTAAATAATTACATGCAAGGAGTTCAAAGGATGGTTAGGGTTTTACCTTAACAGGCATATGTGGATGCAATTTGCGCTAAACCGGTTTACAAAAACAAGAACAACAATAATATATAATAACATCGGGGTTTCTCAACAAACCACAATTTCCAACTTACCATCTCCAAAACTCTACTTATGCCTCATGTAATCGAATCACCCATTAACACAGCCTTCATTAACCTAAGCACGGCGATTCAATACCTTTTATACACTCTGCAGAGTTGCCCAACTTTACCCATTAAGATATCTCAAACTCACATTGTCACGCATCATGTTTACGCATAACCGAGTTGGGATAACAAAGCCTTTTCACTAATCAACCTTTTTAGTCTCTACCCGTAAGTCTATGGACCATTCAGCCCTTGGGAGACTCCACTGGCCACAATGGATCTTGCACCCCAATCTCGATGGCACCTACCGCTGTGTAGACCAAATGAAAGTGCCCCTTTAGGCCCACCCCTATCTCATTCTCGATGCTGTAGATATTCAATCGGATGAACAGTGTACTAAGCTAGGGAGTAATGACCACGCTTGTGGTTGAGCGGTTTTCTGTGTCTATTACTTGGCACAAGGTTCTTGTCCTTACTTGTCATCCAGTGAGGCAATGGCACAACACCATCTATTACCGTTATTATTGTCAACCTTGGCTTTATGCAAACTAACCATACAGCTCTCCATTGGTAAGTCCTTGCATGAATATTATTGCATCTTTGCTCCCTGTGACTTGCTGAGTACATTCCAAGTACTCATGGCTTAAGCCCTGTGTCAAAGCAGATTATGAAGATGATCAAGTGCAGGGCAGTGCAGACCTCTTCGAGGAGGAGTTCTTCGACGACTAAGATGCCTAGGATGTCCTCCACCCGACAGCCTGTGGTGCTTGTTGGATGGCTTTTGCGTGTTTTGGTGTTCGAGCCCTAGAGCTCCTGTTTGCCAGTTGTAAGTCCTCGTTGGTTTTGTAAGCCCCTGTGGCAAACCTCTTGTTAACAAGCTTGACCTTAAGGTCCTGTTTTATAAAGTTTAATTTGTCTGCTTCATCTTTGTTTGACCTCGTGGTTGTGGTATTGGCTGGTGTTCTTGTGCGAGCTAGCTCTGTTGTCCTGGGACTAGCTCAGATGCACAGGGGCAGGACCACCAGGAGGTCCTACGGGACTTAGCCTGGGAGGTCCTGCCGGACCTCTCTTAGTGATGTGCCTGGAGGTGCTACCGAGCGAGTGGCGGCCACGACCTCCAGGAGGTCCTCAAGACCTCCTGGGAGGTCAGTGGTGGACCAAGACCTCCAGGAGGTCCGCAAGACCTCCTGGGAGGTCCTGACAGGCCTCCTCGGTACAGCTCCCTGCGGTGCTACCACGTTTTTCATGGAAACTCAAGCAGCAAAAAAAAATGGTCCTCCTGACCTCTTGCAGTACATCACGGGTGGGTGGTCACAATGTCAGAGATATTCAATCGGATGAATAGTGTACTAAGTTAGGGAGTAATGACCACGCTTGTGGTTGAGCGGTTTTCAGGTTCTATTACTTGGCACAAGGTTCTTGTCCTTACTTGTCATCCAGTGAGGCAATGGCACAACACCATCTCGTGGCTGCCCACCTCGAGATCTCACCGATGACTCACTTTTTAACACAAGTCTATTGGGTTATCCAACTTAATGGACACAACCTCAACTCAAGACCAAAACCATTGGCGAATCGCCATATCGCTTTTGATTGATAGCACAATTGAGTGACAAAGCTACTTATATAGATAATATTTTATGTGAACTTGTCAAGGTTAATATGGCCTACAAATGCTAGGTGGGTTTGTCTGTGGGGTAATAGGAATAATCTAATTATCATGGCATTCAAAAGTATTATTTCAAGAATTAAAGTAATTGGCACAAATATAATAATGAAAGTAACAATATAAATATATGACATGTGGGTTCAAAATGATCAAGGAATGTGACTTGCCTTCTTGCACAAAGTCCTGTTGATACTGCTCTTGTCTGGCGTCTTCTAGAGTCCGGTCACAATATCAGAACCCAACGAGAAGCAAAGCAACAAAAAGAAACCTGTAAAAACTAGCTCGACAAGGAATGAAATGGGAACAACAAGCAAGTAAATAAAACCAAAAAGAAACTTAAAGGAAGATGGCGTGGGATGGTGGGAATTTATCCGGTGCTTGATTGATTGGACGGTTGTGAGATTTGGATCCAAGTACAACAAAAATATTGTAATGGATTAAATAGATCTATAGGAAGGTGGATAGATTTATTTGGAGCTTGGTATAGCTGAACGGAGTCAAGATTGTGTTTTCGGGATCGAGGCGGTCTTGAAAGGACATAAACTGTCAATTTAGGGTTTTGGCGGAAAAAGGGCCTGATAATGAATGGTACTATTTTAGTTGGGGAGTAGTATCCTGCACTTGTCGGTGACGGATAGGGCAACGGATTTGCCTTCGCCATCGCCATGGACCCCGCCGCAAGCAGACAGGAACCTTTCGGTGAAATGTTTTCGAGGCGGAGGTCAAGTCGAGGAGGAGAGGGCGGCGCTGTCCAACTCGCAAAGAGGAGGCAAAGAGAAGACCGGAAGACGGAACGACGGCGGAGAGCACCAACAAGCGGTGGACGGCGTATGCGAGGGCTCGGACTTGGGCTTGTCAAGCTTAAGTGATGCTTGATCGAATCGCTGAACAGGGCCATTGTTCGTCAGATACAGAGATGCGAGATGGAGTTGTCGAAAAAGGTGCAATCAAAATGCTAATTACATGGTTGAGTGCAAGCTCATCGATACATATAACTATCACGTAACAAGCTTAAACTCACAGAATTCGAATCGAATTGCGCCAAAACCACCATTCACAAGCAAAGGGTACAACCGACACAACATACCTTTGTGCTAATAACTTATGTAACTTTGCTTTAGCTTTTAGTTTCGGTTTGAACACGCTTAAAAGGTAAAATATTTATATATATACCGAGAACCGCCAATTGGGTGATCTATGTATATATAGTCTAGTCTATTACCGTGTAGGCTTGGATGGATTGTTGAATCATGTTCCGTTAAAAAAAAATCATTCTCAAGACACTGCCGAAAGTAAGCTCACAAGTAATACACGAACTCACTATGCAACTAGAGCGCAATTGGGTTAGGTTCAAACCACAGCTTCTTAGTAGGAGGACTAGTGCTATAATTGAAACAAACACCCAACCAAATTAGCAACACAACATTACAAGAAAAGAAGCAAGATCGAGTGTTGTTTATTCCATCGTAATAAAGCCATATTGATGCCGCATCATTGCTCTCACAACTGCATGAAACGATGATATAATAATAGTTTCTACTAACATGTCCATGTCTATATAACACTCATAAATTTCTGCTCCATTTCAGCAAGGCTACGAGAAGAAAATTGTATGCATCCTCCTGACCTCAAAGACAAGGCAACATGAAAAGGAAATGTCTTGATTATCGCTTGAACTAGCCGAACTTGTCTCTCCCAAGCCGGTGGAGATGGTAATTGATGGTCTTTGCTGCGTTCTTTGGTTTGCCTTTTCGCAATAAGCATAAAAGGAGGCATTAGGATTCATTTTCAACTCTCAAGTTTAGGTAAGCAATCCGAGGGATGAAAAATTCTAAATAGTAAGTCGAGGTGAGAAATTCGACTTATGAGGGATGCAAAAAACTAAACAAAGGTGGTGGAAACACGATCCCGATGCGCAGCAACCAAGAGCTCCTTCGCCTCATGCACTTGTCATCGCTCGCTTGTTCAGTGGCGAGCAAATTGAGGAATGACACCATCTCCATCATGCAAGGCTTCACGACACCACCAAACTTATTCGGGTTTATGTACACCCCACCACCTTCCGACCCATTCTCGCCACTCCACCGATTAACACGTGAGTTAAACTCTCAATGAGTAATGCAAGCAAGAAAGGTTCCCAATAGCAATAACAGATGCTAAGAACTTTACAATGCGAATACAATACAAACAATATAGGTGTGTGAAGGCACTTTCGGGTTAGATAGGTGTTTCATTGCTATAGTAGCATTCATGTGCTATGGCTTGAATATTGCAAAGCAACTACGAAAATTCTCCTTCAAGAGAAACAAGATACTATACCACGCAAATGGCGGATCTAGGATTTGATCACGCCTGCTAAATTCTAATAGGCTAACATCTTAAAACTAACGATAATTTCTACCCACACTAGGACAAAACAAAAAAATAAGCCAAAGCAATTGCAAAAATTCTCCTTCAAGAGAAACAACATACTATACCACGCAGTTGGCGGATCTAGGATTTGATCAGGCTCGGGCTAAATTCTAATAGGCTAACATCTTAAAACTAACGATAATTTCTACCCACACTAGGACATAACAAAAAATAAGCCACAAATGCTTCATTGACATGAAACTTTAGCAAAAATGCTTCAACATAAAATATAATAAGAAAAACATGGCAAAACATAAATAATATAGCATCTTAGAGATACAAATTGAGTACCAAAATAACGAAGATTTTATCTCTAACCTAGCCCACCATTTCTTCGTCAATAGTAGGAAAATACGATGACAATGTCTTGCTCCTCTTCATTTTGTATCTCTAATTCCTAAATAAGAAATGCACTTATTATTTATTAACAATCACCAAACCTCTATATACCATAAGGAACATATGATTGCATTAGCTCACCAAAAAGACCACCTGCATAGCTTATGACGATATCTTAAAGCACACTCCATATGATTAACAAACACTTATTTACACACAGTACACAACCAACATGGCAACACCCTCTTAAATTTCAGAGATGGCAATAACCCTGTACTCTCTTACTACTAATTACTATGCATCTTTAAAAACTTTCAAGCCTCCAATTGCATAACAACAGAGACAAGTATGGATTCGAGTAGAAATCACAATCGCATCAGATATAACCAACAATTGCACAAAATCACAAGTAGTGCGCAGCATGTGCACTCAAGCATAAATTGCTACACATGCTGTTCTCTAACAAAATGGTCCTATTACGCATCAACGGCTACGGCTCAAGTCAGACGCAAGCAACAACGCCAAGAACTTCCAATCCCGTGAAAATCTCACACGAGCACGGATTCGAGCAAAAAGAATTGTCATGAGTTGCAACACCCAAAGCACTGGGCATCGGCGCTTGGAGTTGAGAAATTAAGCGGTAAAAGAGGCACGAGGAACTGGCGTGGTAGTAGAGCTGCGAGTCGGGCGTAGAGGCGAGGGCACGACGCCGGTCGCAGAGGGAGGGGCGGCCGCCAGGTGTGGAGGTGAGGGATTAGGTTTGGTGGTGGGAGTGGGACTCGGGAAGACGGGAAGGAATGGCCGAATGGGAGGCGTGGCCGCGTGGGAGTGATGGGTCAGGGTCGCGGAGGTGTGGGGAGGAGGCCGACCGGGCCGGCTTTGATGGGCCGATTCGTGAATGGTTAGGCCTCTGCTAGAAATTTGGGCCGGACGTAGATGGGCCTATATCATAAAAATTTCCCATCGAGAGTTTTGCTAGACCTCTGCTATAGCCTACCGCTTGGGCTCCAGATCCGCCCTTGATACCACGTTATCCAAATTTTACTACTAACTCCATCAAGGCATAGTAAACTTGAACAGGGCAATAAGATTGCATTCGTTTATACGGTATAAATTTATTTCGGTTTTTGGAAGTTGCAAACCTAATTAACCAACTGAAAAAATAAACCACAATCAATAAACCGAAATATTTTGTTCGCTTTGTTCGGTATTTTGGTATACCAAATTTTATCCTCAAAGAACCAGAGAAGAATTAACAATGGGCACATATGATTCTTCATGGTTCCGGCAATGGTATGACAATTGGCAAAAGCCATTTGCTAACCTTCAAAGTGGGTAACGGGCGCCTGTGGGAAATGTGCGGCCTTCAGAGAATCAGAGCGGAGGACTGGCGGAAGCAAAGGTCTTGCTGGGAACGGACCGCCAGAGTGGAGGATCACGGATCGCCGGTGGGTCTCAAGCATCAGGCGGTGACCAAAGATTGTAGCACTCGTAATTGGAATACAATCTATATACTCAATTAATTGGAATAAAATTTGTATCTATTACATTTATAACAATCTATATATTGAAACTTGCAAGGGGATGGATGCTACATGAGAGGAGCAATTGGAAAGGGGGATAGGTGCTACATGAGCTCAAGAATTGGCAACAACGAGGTACATGTCTTTGCTAAAATGTTCATTTTATTTCTTTGCCTTGGCGCCTTAGGACGAGAGTAAGGCGTCGCCACGCCTACCGCTTAAAAGGTGTGAGGGTGGGTGGGCCTCGCCTACCACCTTACCACCTTAATAACCATGGTGCGTAACAAAGTCAAAAAGAAACTAACGAGTTGCTTGGATTCATGGATTTTTCATACATGACGATTCAGATTGAAGTCCTTCAAAAAATTAAGCTACCGACCCTCCGTGATGAAAATTATTCAATTCAGACTACATTTTCCCTTATGAGCAAAGTGCTTTGATACAGATCATAAATCATAGTTGTATCAACAAGTATTAGCCAAGAAATCCACGCTGCATCAAGACACAGCCCACCAAAAGGAAGGTGCTCGAGATGGGGGAACTACTTCGTGTAATGTGGCCGCTTAAGGATGGGGAGAAGACAAGACAAGAGAAGCAACCGCTTTCGCGACGAGACTCGACCGAGGAGGCGCCGAGGAGCATGGGACCTGTCATGGTCAGAGGGGCTTTTGGCAAGACAAGATGCAATGAGCGGCCGTAAGGGAGGGCGACGGACGGCCGGAGGTGCAAAGCAACGGGCCATCAAGGCCGAGGCGAGAATCCCAGAAGCGGGCATGGGAGGCGCAATGGGAGGAGCGCGAGCGGGGGAACGGTGCTAGGGTTAGGGCACCCGGGGAGGAGCGCGTGGGGAGGGGAACGACGCCTCCTGGCTTAAGAACTCTGCACGGGCGGTAAATTTGGGAAGTTGGGGGGCATTTTGAACGGCCGGCTTCACTCCGCCACAGATCAAGGCTTCGAGCTCCCGATTTAAAGACATTGCTTGTTTGGCTTCCTGCCTTTTCTCACCCAAAAGCCAAAGCGATGCCCGGCCCAAACAGACGCCCAAACAGGCTCAAGT